>CM076581.1:1414992915-1415039639 GCA_034641835.2 Pinus albicaulis
CATTTATGTCATAGTAATGAAGATAAAAAATATTATACGTTGTGTGTGTCGTATGCTAATATAGTAGAAAGTATGACGTATTCAATAGTTTGTACTAGACTAGACATTTCACATGCATTGGGTGTTGTTAGTAGGTTCATGTAAAATCCAGGAAAAAAAGAATTGGGTTGGAATGAAATGGGTGCTTCAGTATCTTAAAAGAACCAATTATTATTGTATTAAATTTCATGGTTGTAATGATTATGTCTATGGATATGTTAATTTGGATTTTACAAGTGATATGGACAACAAAAGGCCTACTTCAAGATATGTCTTTACTCTTGGAGGGGGGTTTATTAGTTGGATAACAATGCTTCAATAAACAGTGGCTTTATCCACCACATAGGAAGAGTACATTTATATTTCACATGCTTGCAAAGAGGAAATTTGGTTGAAGTGTCTTCTAGGCAAACTTGGGAGAATGCACTACAATGTCACTATATTTTCAATAGTCAAATGCTTTACAATTGGCTACAAATCCAACTTATCATAGCAAGACTAAATGTACTAACATAAAGTACCATTTTGTAAGATAGGTTATTGATGGAGATGCAATTGATCCTAAAAATGTCCACACTCGAGAAAATTGTGAAAACATATTTACAAAATCGGCGTTGATAGAGAAGCTATAGTGGTGTCTGGCTTCTCTTTGCTTGCAGAAAAGGTGATAAGAGTTTGGCAAGGAATGAGAGAAAAGGTACAATTGGGTTTGGCAGGCATGAGAGAAAAGGTGATTGGAGTTTTAGTTCCCATAATTCTTCTTAAACCAAGGCAAGAGTAAACGCTTCCATTATGCCTGAAGCTTTGATTACTTGATATCTACCTACCTGCAAGGATTTAGGATTTAATCTTCCCATATAGTTATAATATTTACTAATAAGATTTCAGATTTTAAACTGGGCACCATACACAAAATCGATACAGTGACTCAAAGTTCTGACTTAGTATCATCCTCTTCTGTATTAAAAATCCCCACTTGTGCAGGTGATCGATCACTAGAGAGAAAAATTGGAAATTTGTTTACATATCCTCTACTTAATATCGGTCCAATTTCAATAAATAAATCAGTCAGAAAAAGAGTAACAATGTATGGGATGCTATTCCCCATTCAAACTGTTTACTGTGTCTATATCCATATCTATCCCACTGTCTGCCATGAAAATATGACCAAAACATTTATAGAGACTGCCTCCAGGCTTGCTGGGTATAAAACAATAGTTATTAAGACAGAATTGAAGAAAATGAGATTAACACACATACCATTGCAAAGCTATCTTTCTGAGAGGATAATGTCTGCAGAAAATGAGATTAACACACATACCATTGCAAAGCTATCTTTCTAAGAGGATAATATCTGCTTATGTTGGGTGTGATGCGTAGGTTTGGGTGGAAAAGAGTGTGTTTTGATTATTTAAGAGTTGGTTGGAGAGAGATTCTCCATAGACTGGTTTGTAGTTAATATTTGCTCAATTGCTTAATTGTGAAATCAAAATAGCATGTAAATCTTAATATAACATTTATGTATTTATAATATCTATATTTAACAGCATTAGTTTGTATTAAAAAATGAATTTAGTAATCAATTTGTTTTTTTAAGAGAGGAAAAAGCATTGAATTTGTTAATATTAAACAACAAAACAGTATATTGGTCTAATATTCTTCCAAAGAAACAGCATGTTAGGAGGCAAAAACCAGCTCCAGGCAAAGACCAGATCTAAAGATACCAAATACACATCAAAGTTCCCAAACAGAACCGAAGGGACATCTTAGACAACCATTATTTTCCAGGCTATAGTTTTATTAATGAGGTTGGATAGTATATGCTTTGTTTAAATCTAATAGTAGGCATATATTTCCAGGCTATAGCCTTACTAATGAGGTTGAGCAGTATATGCCCACAGTTAAATTTAAACAAATTTAAATCTAACTATGAGCATATACTTCCCAATCTCATTAATGAAGCTATAACCTGAAAAATATATATTGCCTACATATCCAGTAACAGAAAAAACCACATAAAACCTTGAATCCAAAAAGAAAAGAGAAAAAAAAAAGCAGCTAAATACAAAGACCTAGATACTGTTAGCCTAAGAAAGCTGAAAGGAGATAGACACCAGCCACTGCTAATGTAACTTACAATGTTTAATTTTGAAAAATGTAATTTACAGTGTTTAATTTTGAAAAATAATATTTCTCTTAAATAACTCTTTTAAGTATAGATAATCTTGCAAATGACTGAACCACATTACCAACATGACTAGACCACATGACCAACATGGACCTGCTTCCACCCCATCTAACCATAACCACTGAACCACATCCCTCAGCTTGTGAATTAGCAAAGATCGCTATCTCTCACTTCTGCTATCATTCTTGCCCCCTCCATAGCCTTAATTGCCACACATGGCTCTATGAGGTCGAGAAAAATCCAAGTCTGTGGGATCTTGCTCCATGCTTGTTCTTCCGGGCAGGAGGATAAAGACAAATACACAGACAAGCGTGGGTAGCAGCACCTTGCATGAGATAAATTTGATTGGTGTATACGCACACCTGGAGGTGAGGTGAGCCGTGAAGAGTAGATCCGAGATCGAGCAGGCTGTTGCACGGTCTGAGGTGGTCGTCAGGAAAATGGCCCTCTCTGCCTCTGTATTATGCTCTAAGAACCAAGAGTGCAGTTATGGTCGTTTTCTGTCTTGCTTGGTTCACGTTCAATTTGCATTTTTTCTGTTGTGGCTCCTACCATCTACTTTATTGGATTTGTCTTATTTACCTTAGAATCATTTACAAGCATTCGGGTAATAAGACAAGTATACATGTAATTTAAGGAGTGCAGTAACGATCGTTTTCTGTCTGGTTTGGTTCACGTTCAATTTGCAATTTTGCTGTTGTGGCTCCTACCATCTACTTTATTGGATTTGTCTTATTTGCCTTGGAATCATTTACAAGCATTCGGGTACTATGACAAGTATACACGTAGTTTAAGGGTGGACGGAAACAGTGCTAGCACAATTGATCGAATGAATAGGGATGAGCGCGACTTTGTGTACCGACTTGGCAAATTTGCTAGGGAGACCAAAAATTGTCATAATTTTGCAATTATTATGAAATGGATTCAGTATTATTAGGGCATCCAAAATTTTGAAGCTTGGCAATTGTAACTTCAATTTTTTTTTTTTAAATTGTTGGATTTTATCAAAATTATGTCAGAATTTCTATGATTTTCAAGGCAAACTTGAAGTCTCATTAGACTACGGAAATGAGAGCCACTCATTCCAATAAGCATGACAATTGATTGATTGATTAATGTATTTTATGGTTATGGGCTGGAGAAAGAGCGTAGTCTAAAAAAGCCACAAATTAGCTTGGAAAATAATGGAAATTACGGTAAGAGTATGACAAAATTCGACAGAAATTTTTGGAAATTTGAGTTACAGTGGTCAAACTTCAGGATTTTGGGTGCCCTAGAGGTTATTGATGGCGCTGAATCCATTTCCACCATTAAAAAAAAAAAAATTGATTTAAACACTCCAATATTCTGTTTTTTTGAAAAAAAATAATTGGATTCTAGTAATAAAATTGTAGTCTAGATGAATTTGTATTTGTGGCGTCTATAGACAATGCCTAGAAAAACTAATTACACATAATGATTGGACACATGTGATTGGCATGATGATTGGGTGTTAAGATAGTAACCAAAAGTTTACACTACACACAAACTACACGAGGTTCCATGGATATTTCTACTTAATACACAAATAATATGGAGAACATACTTCCTTATAAATTGTTACAAATTCCCTCACACAATGCCTGTAGAGTAAATAGGGTGGATTTACAAATCAAAGGCCAATATTTATGAAGAGAAAATCAATGGCTGTTGAGTCATTAACTCCTAGAACCCATAACTTGATTTATTGATGTCCAAATTCGAAAAACTAGAGATTGTTGAAAATGATGTGAAAAACAATTGGATGGTTTACATGACTTAAATGTCATATATCATGCCTAAACAATTTAATTGCAATCATGAACATTTATGAATTGGAAACAAATTACTTCTTAAAAAAATGATTGATTTAAAGGAACTTTTAGATATTTAAAGTAAGAAGTTATTTGGGAAATGAATAATAAAGTTATATTTACCAACGTAACTTAATTTAGTTAACACCAGTATAGATCCATTTTAAGTAGGGATCAAATTTCTTTACTTTGCAAACTTTTTAAAGTGCAAAATACAATGTGTAATTTTACATTGTTAAAATTATATTTTTGAATGCTATATAGAGTATATATATATAGGACCAAATAAAAATTGTAACTATAAAAGCTTATTTTTTCATGATATATACATAAAAAAATTAATGATATATAATGTATGCATAATTGACATTAAAATATTTTAAATAACATGTACAAAGAAACATTTTATCAACAAAAATTAGTTAGCATAAATATTAAATAGTTTATTTAAATGTCATATTGAAATATTTTTAAAAAGTATAAGGTTTAAACATCTTACTAACACATTTTTTTTTTAAACTTTTATAGCCGACATTATTTCTATTTATGAACAGACAAACAAACAAACTTACACATCTCCTCATATTGGATTGTAAAATAAGCCTCTCAGTTCAATAAAGGAGAAAAAACATTAACAACGAGAAAATTCCAAGAAGATAAAGAAAATATTATTATAAAATAAAATGGAAGAACATTCAAAAAGGGAGAAAACCCACCTTCGAGCTTAGTAAGTAAAGTAGCCTCTTATTTGAGTTTTATGGTATTTTCTTTAAGTTAGCAATAGGAGTTTTATGGTATTTTCTTTTTAAGTTAGCAATCATTTAGCCTTTTGTTTCAAATTCATTTTAAATGGAAATAATTGTTTTTTTGATTGTTTTCATTTTTTTCTCTTTCAGGTATGTTCATTTACATGGCCCATTGGAGCCCAACTTATTCCATTTTGGACCAATGCATTTTTATTTTTTAAACATAGAACTTTTTTGAAATTTTGTTTTTGAAAATTCTACATAGAACTACCAAGTGTTCATCTCTAGTTTAAAATTGTAAGGGTGTAACTCCTGGATGAATTGAATGGAAATATCATATTAAATTCTCTTTAGATATGCTCTATTTTTTTTCATCTTACCCATGCCACATGAGTGTTTTGCTTATTGCTATGCTAGAAAATAATCTTCTCATAACTTTTCTTTATTTTTTAAAATTTGCATATATACCTTCAAAGCTTTATATTTTTTTTTTATATATCACCTTAAAAATTAAATTATTAATAAAATTAATTTACCTTAAAATGTTTTTTTCTTACTATAATCTTTTCATACAACTTTTCATTTACTATTTAAATTGAATAACTTTAAACAGATACTAACACTTTAAGTGACAATGTTTTTCCAATAGAGAATTTTGGAGAAAAATGTCTAACCTAGCCGCTCCAGTGCTCTGCACTGCAAGCCTCCCTCGCAGCTCGGCTGCTTGCTGAAGCTCCCTTGCCCCTCCACCTCCCTCCTGTGACCCCTCTCCCCTCTATTTTTTTTCCTTCAAATTTTCTTCAGACCCCTCCTGGGCTTTGGTTGGAAAACCCAATGGTTGCACCGGCCCAAAACGATGGCCTCGATGCAAATATTTTCACTTTCAACTCACTGGTGGAAGCTACTCCTAGGTTTCAAAAGAATGGACCCCCCAGGTTCGTTAAAAAATAATAATTAATTTCAAATATTTCTAGTAGTGCCCCGCAAGCCCTCTCAAGAGCTTTACAACTCGCAGATTGTGGCCTTATTGGATAGTTCATGGGGCTTTGGCCCTCGCCTCGCTCTATGTGTTTATGGATGGATAAGAACTAGAAGCCTCCCATTCAAGGTGAAAAGCTTCTACACTTTCTTTTTTGAAAACAGATTGGACAGAGACCTCTTGTTTCGAAGTGGCCCTTATTTTATGGGGGGCCAGGGGTTGTATCTTAATAGATGGATTCTGAGCTGCAACCCGAAATTTGATGTTCCTACCTCTGTTCTGGTTTGGGTCAAACTCCCCTTCTTGCCGTTACATTGTTGGAATGATGCTACATTTCGCCTAATAGGGAATTCCCTTGGGAAATATATCGATTGTGGAGAACCAAAAGAGGGACTTTTCTCCTGTGCTTAGATCTATGTACAGGTTGACCTTGAAAAATTTCTCCTTGCGGTGGTTAGCCTCTACATGGATAACTGGTCACATGTTCAGGACATAAAATGTGCCATGAGTAACTATGATCAACTTCCCTTCAAGTGTAAAATGTCCCATGAGTATGGGAACTTTGCAAAAAGTTTCCCCAAGAAATAGAAATTACTGAAAAGAATGGAGAAGTGAATGAACAGTGGAAAAATGTCAAGAGGAAAAAAATGAACAATAAATCAAGTAATGGATCAGGGAATGTTGCAACTAAAAAATCTATGATGGATGGTCAGACTTAAAGCAATCTACCTCCGCTTCTGGGTTCTGACTCCCAGGGATTAGAATATGGAACAACCTAGAATCAATTTTTTCCTCTCTCCACGATGGAAGATGCTAGTGAGAAATTGATCGGGGTGGAGGCCTCCCTCCCTCGTTCAACCTCACAACATACCCTTTGCCTTCCTGTGAGTCCCGAGTCCTCTAGAAATGTTGAGAAATCCTTTGAAGGCGAGGATGTTGAAGAAGGATCCATGTCTTCAAAACAAACAACAGTAATATCATTACTAGCGAGCTCGAATGAAGAAAAATTAGTCGGAGCATGAGTAAGGAATAAATAAATAAATACAATACGACCGGGGAGGAAAACTAAGAAATAAATAAGAAAGGAAAAGACATAAAAGGATAAAGAACTAGGTTTCAAACATATAATCCCAAGACAGTTAGCAGACCTGGCAATCAAAGGAGGAAATAAAGGGAATGTAGCTCGCCCAAGAAAATGGGTAGCAACCTCCAAAGGTAAATAATGAAGGTCATCTCCTGGAACTGTAGGGGTATTGGTCTAGAAAGAGAACAATTGAAGTTAAGTCATTAATAAAAAAAGAAAAACCAGACATTGCTATGATCCATGAGACTAAATTTGGGGAGACAGACATCACTTCTATTCACCCTGCTCTTTCGTGATTTAATAAAATTGAAGAAACAAGCTCGAGAGGAGGCATTAGAGGCATATGCACAATGTGGAATCCCACAAAACTACATTGGGTAACTACTCTGAAAAACACTCATTGCATTGCTATCATTTTCAAGAGTATAGAATTAAATCAAATTGTTGCCAATTATGTATATATATATATATATATATATATATATGCCAGTACATAAAAGAGAGAAGAAAGATTGTTGGAAATATCTTCAAGAGTTAAAATACATTGAATATAGGGTCAACTGTATCTTTGGGGGAGATTTCAATACTACCCTCAGGAAAAATGAGAAAATAGGAGGCTCAGTAGTAATAGATGCCTCCCAAGAATATATGGAAGACATAATCTTGAATCTCAACCTCTTTGATGTAAAAACCTTAGAAATGCCTTTATACATGGAAAATAAGCGCATTGGTCATGACCATATTGCTGCAACACTTGACCAGTTTCTTGCCTCAGACAACTTACTCTTGCAAAATCTTTGTATTAAATCCTCCATTCTCCCTTGGTGCGGCTTTGATCACTACCCCATTTTCCTTGTGGCCTCCTCTCCCATTAACCTTGGTCCCATTTCATTCAAATACTCCCCAATCTAGAATGACTCGGTTGATTTCTCCCCTTTGATCTTGAGCTCCTAGGCTAGGTGGATTAATGGCAGCCCCACAACAATCTGGGAAACTAAAATTAAAAGGTTAAAAATAGACATCAAAGCCTAGTTAAAATTAAATAAGTTTGAAAGACAATTTTATATCATTGATACAGAAAAATAGTTGGCCTTTCTTTGAGGTCAAATGGAGTCGACCCAGATCGGTCCATCTAGCTTGCTTAAAGAGGAATCTAGGTGGATCGAACAGGTCCAAGTACAAGTGGCTTAAGTACAAAGGCTCAAAAATCAAAGATATGGAAAACTTAATGTCAAGTTGTAGATCTCATCTTTCTGATTCCAACGACGCAGACGGCACTCAATTCCGAGTCCCTATGAAGGAGTTAGGAGCAGTCAAAGTTCAAGGGTTGACTTGGTGATGTGGCAGACTAAGGAGGACACAAATTGGAAGTTTCTGGCCACTGTATTCTAGCCAGCTCTAGCCGGATTCTAGGCGAAATAGTGGGATCATTAATTTGACTCCTTTTGGGATCAAATTAACGAATTTGTAAAACAAACTAATTTCTGTTATTTAAAACAAAAAATTGTTTAAAAAAAGGGTCAACTGGTGACCAAACCCCGTCGACCCCTCCGCAAATCACAAAAATCATATTAAAATTGGGGCCAGCGACCATGACCCCGCTGGACCCCGCCCACACCTTACGTTGTCACACTTTCAAATACAGGGGTGGTCAACGATCATGACCCCGTGACCCCAACCCTTCACCATATATTATGGTGATCATATGTAATACGGGTGGGCGGGGGTTGTCAACCTCGCGCCCAACCCAACCTCTTGCCACTTGTCTAAAATGCGATGGTGAAACTGGTGGGGTCGGTTGCCCAATGCGGACCCAGCCCACCACACTTATATTAAAATATAAAATGGTGGAGATACATGGTTTCATCAAAACAATTTAGACTTAAAAAATGAGGGGGCGGGGTTTGACCACCTAACCCCCTCCCTCCTAATATGCATATTCAACCAATTTAGTTAACAGTCAACTTAAGAAAGTCTGCCCACATTTCAATATATAAACTATGCATTTCATAAGTGCACCCAGGCAGCCAGGAGCGGGCACGAAAATCGAGACAGTGGAACCAGGAGAACTGTGTAGGAGGGGAGCGGAACCATGATCTGAGCCATTTCCAAAGGGGTCAAATTTTCACTTTGTCAAATTCAGTAAAATTTTATATGGATTATGCACCTCTTGATGCCACGAATCCAACAGTGCTGTCCATTTCTTCATCAGAGCTCTACAATTTTCAGGCACTTTCAGCTATGGAGGTATAAGGGTGTAATTTTGCATTTTATACTTGTACTTTCATTTTTGCCACTTAATGAAAGAGGGCCTCGCCACTATTTTAGCAAGGCCCAGAGACATAGTCCCTCCTAGACGAACTCCATTATCAATTATGTGTCTTCTTGGATGATGTTAATTGCTTCTCTCTTATTATGTTTATGCCTTTAAATTTTCTTATTTCAAGCTGCAATTTTCACATGTAATTCTTTAACACATCTCAAGCGAAAGATTTTGGATCGAGTGGTATTAGAGCAGGTGTTTGTAGATGTGAATTACATGCTTGTATGCTAACTAGAAACAGGCTACGAAGAGGTGAAGGGACGTTATAGTATTTTAATCCCAAAGCGGGACGTTCACATCAGAGAAGGAACATGGATGATGATGTTTTAAATGAGGAGGATCTCAACTTCTGCAAGACCTTCTACACCATGGCAAATTGGGTTGAGAAATTGTTCTCTAGACTTGAGAAACTAGAGAAATCAAGGGATAATGTTGCGGAAGGACAAGGTTCAAGGCATGGAGATAATGGAGGAGATCCACCTCCTTCTCCTCCAACAAGTGAAAGTTCTTCCTCCTCTTCTTTCCATCATCATAGGAATTTAGGAAATGCAACTAATAAACCTTTCTTTAATTTAGATGTCAAATTTGATCTACCCATGTATAATGGTGAAAATAATGCGGAGAAACTTAACAACTAGATTAGGTAGCTTGAAGTCTATTGTAGGATTTAGCAGATTGTGTAGTACAAGGCAAATATCCAGTTGGCTTCTCTTCGACTAAATGGCACAACTCTCATCTGGTGGGAGAGAAAAATTCAAGGCAGCAGTAATTTGGGTAACCTTCTTTCCTCATAGTCAAATTTTATTGCTACACTTAAAGATCAATTCTATCCCTTCGGTTATAATCAAAAATACTTAATGGAGTGGTGGTACCGAAGGCAAGGTAAAGGAAAAAACATGCAAAGCTTCACCAAGGAATTTAGAAAACAAGCACTAAGTTTGGGCATTTCATTAGATTCATTGAAAGTTGTAACTAAGTACATTTGGTCACTACATAGTTACATAAGACATGCATTATTGTTGCTTGAGCCTCCTACCATCGATGAAGCCAGTGTAGAGGCCATGCACCTAGAAATTAGGGGGGCACATGAACAAAGTGACCACCCAAAAAGGAATGTCGCAGCCAAAAGAAGGGGAGAAAAGCTGTAATATTCCCAATTAGCAGCAACTAATTGGAAATATTAATTTTGACTAATTTTGCCTTTATAAAGTTAAAATATAAATAAAGTGGGTGAAGGAGCACTTAGCTCACACTTAGGATAACATAATTCCCTAAAGTCACTAAGGAGACATATCGAATTAGCAAGGTGGGGACTAGTGGCCAAGTGACAGTGCAGGGATTGGTGGGGCCTAGGTGAGGGAGAGGCTCACCAAGAATAAAAGGAGGAAGGGTCCCCTCATTCTCATTCATTCTGATTATGCATTTTGAGAATTGTCTTCTTGACATTGAGCATGCTTGCTATTTAGCAAAGTCTGCATGTACTGTTCAGTACACCGGGTGTCTCCGTTCGGAGATCCCAACCTCAGCCTCGGGGGACTTTGAGTGCCTGCTCGGGTGAGGAGTTCCATCCTTATTTTGTGAGTGGGAGTTACAACTATCACGGGAGGAGCACCCACGCAGAGAGACAGCGCAGTCAGTGACAAGGAGGACGCAGTCTTGTGGAGAGGTTGTTCTGGATTGGGAGTTTGAGGTGGATTCAGCCCAGGATAGTGGATAAGGGGCCAGTCCTTTCCTATTCCAGTGTTTTGGTGGAGTTATGGACCAGATTTTGGAGCCATTCATTCAAAGCCAGCATCCCTCCTTGAGGAGCAGCGTAGAGCCTCAAGGGAGATATTTTCGAGGGGCAACCATTTCTGAAAATCTTTCTGGGTTTTTCTGGGTTTTGGGAGTAGAGGCCATTCCCGAAGTTTCAGAATTTTCTGAGGTGGGGAGCAGCCCCAAAGATTCATTACATTCCAGCAGTCGCAGCAGCACAGCAACAGCACCAGCAGCTTGGAGATTACACAGTCATTGAGGGAGTAACCATTTCACGATATATTCTGAGATTATTTCTATGCTTGCCTAGTGCAAGCAAAGGTGCCATCATTCTGGTCACCTTTGTATTCATTTTATCTTTCAATACTTAATAAAATGGCTCAGCATTCTCCATATTGTGTCTAGTTCATGTGATGCCTCTCTAGTTGCTATAGTTTCTTGTTTATGTGCTTTATATTACTGTTTATTTCCATTTGGGATATTACAGTGGTATCAGAGCTTCATTCTTGGCTCAGTCGTGGGGATATTTTTCTATGAACAATGAGGGTAGGCAGAATCTTACCCACCAAAGGCAGTAGAGGTGGAAAATATGGGGGCGTCAAAGAGAAAAGGGGAAGCAACCTTTGGTAACATTTTTAAGGCCCTAAATGATTTAGCCAAAGGATAGAAGGGAATGTTGGAAAGACTCAAACAACAGAATAAGAATGAGAGCATCCATCAGGAATCCCTAGTCGGGGAGACTTCGGGGGTTTCACAACAGCGTGACCAACCTTTACCAGCCACTCACCCACCAGCCTTCAGTAGGCCAACTAGGATCACGATGCCTACATTCTTACCTCTAGTACCGAGTGAGAAAGGTAGTCGGCGTGATCATATACGCTTTTGATATTATTTCCGTGAATGGCAGTCCATGGGGGAAAACTTCATAGCGGCTTTTCCCTTCAGAGGTTATTGTTAGCTCATGCAGGATGAAGGAGGAAGGAACAGTGGGGGGTCTAGTATGCAAAGTTTAGAGTTGCAGCGTACCACTAGGAGGACACCTTTTCCCACGTATGATGGATCCACTGATTGCACGATTTGGGATCGGGTGGAAAATTTGGATACCTCTTTCCAGCTTGACCGAATAACGAAGGGGGAAGCCATCAAAATTGCTACCTCGCACTTGGAGGATGAGGGCACACAGGATCATGGGGAGCATGTGGATACACCCAATATGACACAGGGATCACCTGTGTTGGAGACTTCTTTGACCATATTGGTTGACATCTTAGTAGAGAGAGTAGAGCTTACCCCAGTAGTGCCATCCATTAAGGTAATGACTGGGGTAGTGTCTGAGTCTTTAGGTGGTAGCAGCGCACAATAGATGGGTGAGGTGCCAGGAGATGTATCCACCTTTGATGAGGCACTAGGAGATACAGAGGTATTGGACGATGGTTGCACACAATGGTGTCATCAGCTTCGAGCTGACCTTCTAGTTTTGAAAGGGAAGGCCACATCAGTACAAGAGGCTATTTTGTTACAGAACAAGGAGCTAGAGGGAATGAGAGTGGTTTGTGCTGAATCAGTGGCCAAGTTGGCCCACATTGGGGAATGGCTGGATTCCTTAATGGTACAGCTAGAGGGCACATTGGAGTCTCAGAGCAGCGCCCTTCAGGCATGCATAGACGGGGCTAGCAGCATTTTTGGGTCACCTCTTTCCATTGGAGAGAGAGAGGCAGAGCCACCTAGTCAGACCTCATACATTGACTTGATTAGCAAGATGAGATGATCGGAGTTGCACAGGGTGCAACATCCACATGTTGAGGTTGGATGGTGAGAGATTTTGAGTTGGTACCCGATGGAGTGGGTTATGGAGATAATGGTGGACCCGAGTGTAGTTTAGCAAGAGTTTCCAGGTGCTGGGAATACAGGAACCCCAAACTGGAATTGGGATCTAGGTAGGAATACCGGTCATTTCCTAGTCAGGTTCGTTGACTATGTCTTGGAGGGTATAGTTGGCCTAGCAGTTGAGCATGCACATTTTCTAGGGGAGTTTCGGCCAGCTCCAGTGGCCAACCAGTTTATGGGAAGACTCCCTAGGTTTTCTTGGTATGACACGTATACGCGGGGTCACAGGATGATCAACATACCTTAGCAGGAGCTTGTCAGAGGAGGTGGCATTAGCAGGCCACCAAATGGTGCCTTGTATGGAGCCAAGGATTCTTCACCATTGTGTGGGGCACAGAGGTCACAGCGGAGCCGAGCAGTGGTGGTATCAATACTGACACATAGGGAGATTCACTTCTCAGACCCCTCGGTGAGGGTTTCGAGTGATGATCCATTCATCGGCAGGTATAGCGATGCAATAGTGGAGGTGATGATACCGATTAGGGGTGGTCCGACATGTACAGACACAACTCTAGGTCATCACATCCAAGGATGTGTGGGAGCCTCTAGCATTGAGCAGTGGACTACCAGTGGACATGGAGTGCATGGTGGTGTACCATAGTGTGTGGGACTGCATTGTGGAGTAGGAGTGTCCTACATCACATTGCGAACACGCGAGGAGTGACCAATGCCTTGACACAGATGAGGCACGAGATGGTACAGGGAAGTACAACAATAGTAGGGGGTATCCAGCAGTGTATAGGGGTATGCCTCAGTGTGCAGTGGCATGTCGAGGAGTACATGTATGATCGGTGGTATGCGAGGGCATACAGTTGATCTGAAAATGGAAGTACTTGAAAATGTGTGCAGGGTATCCATTTCCATTAATTAAATGTGTGCAAAATTCTCCATGTCTTGTTGCATAAAATAACTACTTAGATCTAATCCAGAGATTGACTGTAGGGGCTTTTACTGGATATATCACCTTTGATAAAAGGATGAGATCCAGAGGCTACCTGGCCCTTTACAAACTTTGTCTTTAGAACTTGTAGAAGTTAACACTCATGATCTCCATCAATTATATGTGCAAACTATTATTCATGTCTTGCAATTGAAACCAAGTGTTTTTGGTAGTTGTATAAGAGTTTATGTGTGAAGGCAAGTTAATGTAATTTGATGTTTAACATATTAAATCAGAAATTTTCAGCAAGATAACTTTAGCATAACATGACAAAAATGTTTGATGAGCAGTTCACCCCTCCTCGGTTACGTTTGCTAGATCAAGCCTCCCAAAATGAGCTTTTCCTCTTGTATTAAAATGCTTCAAATGCTAATACAAGTTTAAAAGTGTCTCAAAAGACAAATATGAATGCAAATACTATTCAGAAGGTATGAAAAATCTAATAATTCCTTTCCAAATTTACAAAACAGTGAAGAATGACCATAAATAGTGGTTTCTTCATCAATGCCCTGTTGGCTCCTTGAACTCCTATGAAGCTTTTCGGGCTGTAGAAGTCCTAAAACAGGTCTGAAACCTCTTCCATTGGTTTCAAAAAGTCGAAATTAGCTGAAAATGACCTTTGGTTCACCTCACACAGAGAGGTACAACTCAAAACAGCTCAATCCCCAAAATGGCCCTAGTGGCCCTGAAAACTCTCCTGAAGGTTTTCAGGCTCTAAAAGTCTTCAAGAAGTTCTAAAACCTCTTCCAATCATTTCCAAAGGTGGAATATAGCTGAGAATAGTCTTTGGTTCACCTCAAATAGAGAGGTACAACCCAATACAACTCTATTACCAAAATGGCCCTAATGGCTCAAAACGCTTCTCCGAAGCAAAATAGGCTGAATATCAGCTCCAATGGCTCTAAAACCTATCTCAATGGCTTCAAAATGCTTACAAGACCCGAAATCAAAAAAAAAAATCGTTCCAAAAGGTTTAGCCTATCAAAATTTATGGCCAAAACAAATTTTGTCCAGTTTGGCCTAAACAAACTCCACTAAATGTGGAGACGCTGCCAGTTAGCAGTGCCAAAACTGGCCGACCTCCAAAAATGTCGGAACCACCATCCTTAACCATCGGGTTATCTGCAGTTGCAATAAATGTTTGTGTTTGTGTTGGCCACATGATCGCATTAACTATCGGCCTTTATGGTTAACAAGCCACCGCAACAAACTCCGAAATATTAATTAAACCGTGGCATATAAAATTTCTATATGGCCATATGAAAACCGCCACATAATTTTTTTCTAAGCCGCCTGTTTGAAGGCCTGGGTCACGGGCTTGCGGTCACATCGTAAGGGGGCTAGCCCTTAAGTCCTCCGGCAGAATACAATTTAAAACTTAAATAACATTTGGGCCCCAATACAAATAAGAACTAATGTTGTGGCTCAATGGTAATGCGTTCGGTTAGTCTGCGGGAGATCGGAGGTTCGATTCATGCAGAGTCATAAAATTTTGAACGCCAATATTTCACCGACCAGGGGGGTCCAAATTTCACGAAGTCAAACCAACTTGCAATCAAACAGTGCCAAGTGTCTGAACCGGATTGGACCAGGTGGAATATTTTAGGGAATATTCCTTTTTTAATTTTTCAAAAATTGAAAGTCAAACCTGGTCAAACTAGACTTTTGCCTGAAATTGTGAATTTTCAAACTTGAATAACTTTCACATACAGTGTCGTATTTGAGTGTCATTCATGGCTACAGGATCGTATTGACGAGGCCTATCCGATCGTTCAGGTTTCAAGTGATTTTCGACACTTTCAATTTTGAGCTTTTTCCATGGCTTGGACTTGAGCTCCTGATCACACCTCCCAGATGAGAAGCTTTTGGACCCCAAAAGCTCACTGAAATGAAGAAACTGAACTGTAGTACAGAAAATGAGAGAATAACAATATCCTCTTCTCTTCACCTTCCAAAAATTTTCTTGAATTTCCAACTGTTCACATGGCGAATTTTTGCTGAATGAGCCATGTACTTGTGCCAAATCCCGACCAAATTTTTCTCGCCATACCAATTTGCCATTCTAAAACCAGAAATGACCCTTACTGAACTTTGTGCCCAATTTGCCTACATGCCTTTCCATCCCATGGAATCTTGCACTGCTTTGCACTGACACTTTGTTCTCTGCACCAATCGACACCAAAGGCACCTTGTGCAACATATGATATCACCAACAAGTTGACAATGAAATGTGAAAAACAATTGACACACAAAATCTGTAACAAGTGTGCACACAATCGACACAAGTCGATAAACATGTATGACACAATCGACACAATTCGATAAACAACAAGATACATCTTGACAAACACATGTGTATGTATCATGTACAATGAACTATATAAAGTTTGCTAATTACACATACAACCTCTATGTACATGTGCAACTTCAACTCTATTTTTAAAATACCAACAGGTACATCATCCCAAAAACATGTGGGTGACTAAAAGCTGAAACTAAAAGACATTGCTGCAACATAAGTTAGTATCATACTCATCCTTTACACCTCCATGGAAAAATTTTGCAACAACAAAGAAATTCCTTCAACTGAAACTGCTTTTGCATGCAATATTGCATCAACTTTTCAACTGAAATACATGCATACCAATCTGAAATTTGCATGTACAAAATGAAGATGACATACTGCATTAAGAAGTTAATCCACTTCCTACCAAGCCAACTCCATGGTGTCTTTTGCGATTGCAATACACCTTCATGTGAATCTTCCATTTCCACATCGATAATGGACTCCATAGATCCACTTGCACCAAACTTTTTTCCATCTAGCTGCCTATGCTTTGGACGACTTGTTGGATGCAAAGTCCAACAATGAGAGACACCATGTCCCTTCCTTTGACAAAATGTGCAACTCTTAAGCACTTTCTGAGAAAGTTCTCTTTGCCTTTTCTGCTTCCTATGTGCTTTCTTTTTCAACTAGCATCTCGAAGCAACATGGTTAAATCCACCACAAAATGTGCAACAAAAAATTCTTTCTTTTGAACAAGAAAAATTATCATTCTTTGCTGAAACATAATCAAATTGATCATGTGAATCATTATACCTCCTTTGCTACAATGATGGCTTAAAACAATGGCAATCATCCTTAAAACAAATTTGACATAGATGCATTTCAGAACTTGGAATAAAAGTTCTCTTTAAATTTGCATCACATGCATTCAAGGATTTGGAGTCTTCACCTCTAAAATGCACATATCCAAGACCAACATTCTTGGGTTGCTCCACAACTGAAATAGGGTCAACCATGCCTTGTGCATGTTTTCCTAAACCTTTGCCTTCATGATAGCCCATCTTAAACATTAATTTGGACCCGATTCCCCTTGTATGTTTTTCAAAAGAACCAACACACTTTTCAATAGAGGAAATTGAAGACAAGTTGGAATGATTTACCTCTTCCTCAGGAATTTTCTTGGAAAAATCTTCTTGAGCTTGAAGGAGTTGTTTCTCCATGTCATGCAACCTTTGGAGAATGCACTGAAGTTAACTGATGCATTATTTAGTTGATTAATGAGTTTATAATTAATGAATTAATTAATAATTAATTCACACCACTCTCACTAATTGTATCAATTAGTTAAACTAGATACAAATAGCTCAACTATGTTTAGATTAGTTAAGCCAAACAGCCAAAGATACAACTCCATAACTTTCTCAATCAGCTACACCACAAACTCTTTGTCCGCAGGTTGTAAGCCCGAGTATCCATGCAATGAGCTCCACATAACCCTGGAATAGCGTAATTTCATACCTTCGACTCTTTTAGCTGCCATCTGTGCATAATGAGAGTGGCAAGAGAATAAGATAATGTTTAGAGTCCAAATATTATTAAGAGCTAATAATATTCGACATATCTATTTTTAGACTGGCAATCTAAAAATAGATTCCGCCCAATATGTCTAAAAATAGAAGTCCATCTACTTTTTCCGACTTGACCAACCATCCACAAATAGCATCCTGCAACTCATAGAACATGATCCATATGTCTAAAAATAGACATAGTCTAAAAATAAACTTTGCGCCAAAAATAGCCTGCGGGCCCACTTAGTGAAGGCGACTCCTTTCCACTAAGCTCATCATCTTGTTGCAATCTCAACACTCCCTCTCAACAAGATATGGATTATCTGCAACCCCTATCCTGCCCCTGTGGTATTTGAATTTTCTCCTGGTGAGCGCCTTCGTCAAGATATCAGCATCCTGATCCTCCGTAGGAATGTATGAAAGTAACATGACCTTCCGCTGCACAAAATCTCTGATATGATGATACCGGATGTCAATGTGTTTATATCTATCATGAAATACTGGATTAACCGAGAGTTTGATGCAACTCTGATTATCACAATAAATCACAGTAGGCTCTAAGTGTGAACCGAACAACCCAACCAGGATCTTTCTCATCCATATAGCCTCGCATGCAGCCAAACTCGCTGCCATATACTCGGCCTCTGCTGAACTGAGTGCCACGGATCTCTGCTTCCTGCTGTACCAAGAAACTGTTGTCGACCCGATACTGAAGATCCCTCCAAATGTGCTCTTTCTGTCCGTTGGGCTCCCTGCCCAATCTGCATCCGTGAAGCCACACAGCTTCACCTCATCCTCCTGTCTGTACCACAAACCATATCCCGATGTGCCTCTAAGATAACGCAATACATGCTTGCCTGCCTTCCAGAAGAGCTTGGTAGGCTTAACCATAGCTTGCGAAAGTTGGTTAACGGCATAGCATATATCGTCATGTATTGACCAGATACATAAGCGACCCCACCAGCTGTCGATAAACAGTGGCATCCACTACCTCCGCTGAAGTAGCATCCTCCTTCCTCCATCCACCAGGAAGAGGAGTATCAACAGGCTTGCAGCCATGCATTTTGAACTTCTCTAGTATCTCCCGGGCATACTTACCCTGAGAAACAAACAGCCCACCACTGCACTGCCAAATTTCCAATCCCAGGAAATAATGAAGGAGGCCAAGTCCTTCATCTCAAACTCCTTTGCAAGATCAGCCTTGCATGAGTGTATCAACAGTTCATCACCTCTCAAAATCAAATCATCTACATAAATTACAATGATCAGCAACTTACCCTCCACCACAATCTGGTATAGGTTAGGATCCGCCTCACTCTTGGAGAATCCAAGTCCGGTGAAATAACTGTCTATCCGTGTGTACGAAGCACGGGGTGCTTGTTTCAGCCGCCTGACGCTCTCTTAGCACCTTTTACATCGACAAAAGCTGCTTTGAAGATTTCCGATAACCAGTGCTCTATATACCTCCTCTCAGTAACCAGATGAGAAACAGAGTCCTTCACATCCATCTGATGAATGTGCCACCCCATCTACGTTGAGAGAGCAAGAATCGTCCATATGGAAGAATACCTTGCGACAGGTGCAAAGGTCTCCTCATAATCGATCCCCTCTATCTGTGAGAAGCCTCGAGCAACAAATCTTGCCTTGTACTTCTCCACACTCCCGTCAGCTGCTTGCTTCAATTTGTAGATCCATCTCGAACCCACCACTGATTTCCCTTCCGGCCTTGGGACAATCTCCCATGCACTGTTTCTGACAATCGAATCATACTCTTCCACCATGGCATCTACCCATGCGGGGTCCTCCATAGCTTCCTCGAAAGAGGATGGCTCTGTCATGATACACTTGCTCATAAGAGCCATGTATCCAGTATACCGGTCAGGTGACTGTCTCTGTCTGCGCTGTGATGTAGGTGCTCCTACAACCTTCTTTGCATCTTGAGCCAGTCGCTCAGCTTCTGTAGTGCGCTTCCGCCCTCTGATGGTTGGTGCTGCATGAGTGGTCTCTTCCACTCCATGAACTTCCTCTTGTGGTTGATCCACATCCTGAAGCTCATCCTTAGGAACTAATAGCTCCTCATCTGCATGCAAGTGTGGCTCCCTCTCAAGAGAACACTTCATGGCTTTCTCCTCATGAAATTTGATATCTCGTCGCACAGCAGTCTTGCGACTGTCTGACAAATACACACGATAGTTGTGGGGTGTATCAGTGTACCCCACAAATATCTCAACCTCTGCGGTCAGCTCCAGCTTCTTCCTGGCATCCTTCATCACATGAATGTAAACAGGTGAACCAAAAATCCTCAAATGGGAAATATCAGGCCTCTTACCAGAAAACACCTCCTCGGGTGTACTCATGCCAAGTATCCTATGAGGACAACGGTTCTGCACATATACTGCAGTATTGCATGCCTCCGCCCACAAGTGAATGGGTAGGCCCTGATCATGCAACATCGCCCGTGCAGCACCCACGATCGTTCTATTCTTCCACTCAGCAACCCCGTTCTGTTGTGGGTTATGAGGTGCTATGAGCTCTCTTCAAATTCCTTCTGCGCTGCAAAAGTCCTTGAATTCGCCAGAGATGAATTCACCACCATTGTCGCTCCTAAGAGCCTTCACCTGCTTCCCCGATTCTTTCTCAACTAGTGCCTTGAACTCACAGAACTTTGAGTATGTCTCGCTCTTCTTCTGCATGAAGAATATCCAACACTTACGAGAAAAATCATCAACAAATATCACATAGTACCTGTGCTTTGCTGTCGAAGCTACTGAGAAAGGTCCACACACATTTGTGTGAATTCTCTCAAGGATCGTCGTGGCGCGACTATCCTTCTCGTGAAAGGTGGCTTTCACAAATTTTCCCAAGGTACATCCCTTGCACTGATCTGACTGCGCAAGAGTACCCTTAGGAAGCCCAGTAGAAATCTGCTGCAGTATCTTCAAAGCTCCATGGTGAAGGTGGCCCAATCTCCGGTGCCATAACTCGCCATCATCCCGGCTCACCACTCCTTCTGCCTTGCCTGCCATTGCTGCGCAGCCATCTACCTACAATTGATAAAGGTTCTTAACTCAAACCCCTATCCTCCGGGTCTCACCAGTTGCCTTACTGCGCAGGAAATCCTTTCCCTCGCTAAAGACAACATCATATCCCTTGTCTTCTAACATCGCCACAGAGATAAGATTCTTCTTCAATCTTGGAACATGCATCACTTCCTTCAATACGAAGGGTTTACCAGACTCCCTCTCAAAGGAAATGGTACCGATACCGGTTGCACTGTATCTACCATCATCGCCCATCTCGATGTGCACTCCAAGATCTTTCTCATCCAGATCAGTAAACAAATCTCGATCTCCTATCATGTGAAAAGACGCACCACTGTCCAGAAACCACACTGAACCCATCACACTTGAGACCAAGCATGCGATAAGTGAAAAATCCAGCTCAAACTGCGAGGCTAAGGCCTCTCCAGCTGCACATCCAGCAGCCTGCTTATTTTTCTTCTTCTGCAGACAATTTTTTGCATAATGTCCGTGTTGGTGACAGTGAAAGCACTTCACCTTGGGCATGTCCTGCTTCTTACCTTTTGCATCGGAATGAGAAGCTTTCTTTCTCTTCCCCTTCTTTTCTTTGGCAGCGAAAGCGCAATTCTCTTCATCAGAGTTATTTGATGACAATCCATCCCTAGTACTCCGCCTTATCTCCTCTTGTACAAGATCTGACCAAAGTCACTCCTATCCTGGCAATTTCTCTCGACCATTGACAGAGTCCTGATAGGAGTGCCAACTCTTCGGAAGCCCAAGGAGAGCCAAGCTCACCAAGTCCTCGTCATCAACAGTAACCCCCACACTTCCCAGCTCATCCCTGCATTGGATGAACTTCGTGAGGTACTTGGGCATACTGTCGCCTTTCTCCATCTTTATGTTTCTGAGTTTGTCCTTGAGCGCCAACTTCCTCTGGTCGCTCTTGCTTTGGAATAAATCTGTCAAGGCTTTCCACATCAAGAATGGAGAAGCCTTACCATGAAGGCTGGACACTATGTGATCCTTCACACCTTCCAACAGAATCCTTCGACACTTTGATGTCTTCTTTTGCCATGCGTCAAGTACGGCAGCATCACTAGAAGTAGGCTTTGGAATTCCTGCATCTATGAACTCCTTCAACCCATTGTCATCCAGCACCGCCTCCATCCTGTCCTTCCATGCAATATAATTCGAGCTTCCCTCAAGGGCATACTCCAATCACAATCCGTTGAAAGACATCTCAACTTCGACACCAAAAGAAAGCTCTTGCTGATCTTGCTACAAATTCGGAATGACACGGCACAAAACTCAAGTACACTTGCTTGATGTTTTGCAATTGCTCCAATGATCAATAATGTTTTGATACCATGTAGAAATTTGAATAAGCGATATGTTATCCTGAGATTCTCCACGATCACACACTATTTTAGCTTCATGCATAATACAGAATCTCTTCTACCATTGATCATCACATGTAGTAATAAAATCAATTGCATGCACACATTAAAACCATAAACAATCACACATATGAACACATTATTTAATGGGAAAGCTTAAAGCTAAAAAACCCCAACTATATGTATATTATATGTCATAGATATCATGTAACAATCATAGTACAAAGCTCCTCACAAGCTCTTAGCACCACCTCCAATTGCTACACACTATCAAGCTAGATCTAGCAAAACACATGCTCCAATATTTTGCCACTTGATAGCCAGCCTCTATTGCATAGTCAATGCTATGGGATGGCTCATTAAATAGATAAACCACACGGCTTGAACTGCGCTAATCCTCATTGAAGCACCTCCACCTATCATGTGTTGCAAATAGCAGTTGTATAGTCTGGTGATAGTTAACACCAACTCTTTCACCTAACTTTGTATCCGTCTCCATGAAGCATCCATGGTGAAGTTAAGCGTGCATTCTTTGGTTGATTAATGAGTTTATAATTAGTGAATTAATTAATAATTAATTCACACCACTCTCACTAATTGTATCGATTAGTTAAACTAGATACAAATAAGCTCATTATGTTTCAATTAGTCAAGCTGAACACAACTCCATTAACTCCTCAATCAACTCCACCAAACTCTGTCACATGAGTTCTAACTAAAGTATCCATGCAATAGCTCCACTTAACCCTTATGAATAGCGTAATTCCTTCTGTTAGCTCTTGTGCCACATTTGTGCACTTAACTGAAGTGCTCCAAGAGAATAAGAAAATGTTTATAGTCCAAATATTATTAAAAGCTAATAATATTTGACATATCTATTTTTAGACTGGAAATCTAAAAATAGATTCTGCCCAATCTGTCTAAAAATAGAATTTCATCTATTTTTCCAACTTGACCAACCATCCACAAATGGAATCCTGCAACCTCTGAAATATGATCATCATGTTTAAAAATAGACTTGCGCCAAAAATAGCCTGCAAGCCCACTTAGTGAAGGCGACTCTTTTCACTAAGCTCATCATCTTGTTGCAATCTCAACACATCATAGTAGAGTTTTATTAGGGGTTAATAGGTCTAGAATTATTTTTGGGATACATTATAGAACCCAACACTAATATATATGCTTCAATATGCCATTGGGATCACTTCAAACTATTTTTTGAAACACAAGTTATGAAATTAAAAAAAAAAAAATACACACCTTTTCTTTCTTTTGAGAAGCTTGATATTTTCATTAGGGGAGTTTTGAGGTATAAAATGGGCCTCCAAAGAAAATTATAAAATAATAGTGGAAATAATAAAATAAGATTAGATTACTTCATCAAAATTAGAGGGGAAAAAAAAAATTCAGCTCGTATTTTCAACTGATCTCCCTTTCGGTTTACTCAAATTTCGAGTGGAAACACTTGTTGGATGCAAAATTTGATTACTCATCCAAGGAGTATCCATGTTGCATACTTTCTATGGACCCTACGACATGAAAAATGAGAAATACATGGAAAACGTGATTGCAATCATGTTTTTCATGTATTTCTCATTTTAAAATGTGTGTGTCCATGAAATATGCAACATGTGTGAAAAATACTGTGAAGATGATGGAGCTTAGTGAAATGAAGTCGCCTTCACTAAGTGGGCTTGCGAAAACATTTTGAGCGCAAAATCTTATTTTTAGACTATAATCTATTTTTAGACATATGGATCATGGTCTATGAGTTGCAGGATGCTATTTATGGATGATTGGTCAAGTTGGTAAAAATAGATGGACCTCTATTTTTAGACATTGGGCGGTTTCTATTTTTAGGCTGTCGGGCTAAAAATAGAACAGTCAAATATTATTAACCCTTAATAATATTTAGACTATAAACATTATCTTATCCTCTTGGAGCACTTCAGTTTGATGCTTGGATGTGGCACATGCAGCTGACAGAAGGAAATATGCTTTTCCTAAGGGTTAGTTGAGCTATTACATGGTTGACTTCAGTTAGAACTCATGTGGCAGAGTTTGGTGGAGTTGATGAGACAGTTGGTGGAGTTGTGTTCTGTTTAACTTAGTTGAACTAGTTGTATTTAGTCTAACTGATAAATACACTAGTGATGAGTGGTGTGAATTAATTATTAACTCATAAATCAACTAAAGAACACATCAGTTAACTGCAATGCATGGACAGTTCAGTGGAGACCAGTGTTAGAGGTGGGTGAAAGGGTGAGTGTGACTATCAGTTGTGACCATGATTGTGCATGATATTTTCACACCAATTGATGGAGATTGCCAATGAGGATTGCACAGTTGGAGCTAGTGGGATTCGAACTTGGATCTCATTCATTACTCACTTGGATTGCGCAGTAGAGGTAGGCAGACTTGTGGAGGAGATTTGAACCCATGACTTGTTCAAATCTCATATAGTTTGTGTGTAACTTTTTGGAGATAGTACTGAGTACTTGTGAGGAGTATTGTGCTATGTATTGTTACATGTTCTCTATCATTATACTATACAGATAGTTGGGGGTTTTCAGCTATTGCTTTCCCCATTACATCCTGTGTTGATATGTGTGCTTGATTATGTTTTAATGAGCGCATGCGACTGCTTTCTATTTCCGCAAATTGATGATCAATTGTAGAAGAGGTTATGTATTACGCATGAAGCTTAAATAGTGTGTAATCAGGATAATCTCAGTGAATAACTCAGCAAATTATTCAAATTTCTACATGGTATCAGAGGAGAATTGATCATCGGATCTATTACAGTGATTACAATTATTTCGGTAGACAGAGTCTGTAACGGGCCAGGTAGCCTCTGGATCCATCCTTTCTTTGAAAGGTGATATATCCAGTAAATTCCCTTACAGTCGATCTCTATGCTAGAAATAATTTGTTCTCACAGATCCAGAAGCAGCTGAGTTTTGAGCTTGGAATTCGAATTTGCAACAGAATTTGGAATTCGAATTTGCAGTAGTTTTCTTGGTGCCAAAGTTGAAATGTCTTTCAACGGATTGCGACTGGAATATGCCCTTGAGGGCAGTTCGAATTATGTTGCATGGAAGGACCGGATGGAGGCGGTATTAGATGATAACGGGCTGAAGGAGTTCATAGAAGCTGAGGTCCCAAAGCCTACTGATGCTGCTCAAGTTGAGGCTTGGCAAAAGAAGATGGAAAAGTGTCGAAGGATTCTGTTGGAGGGCGTGAAGGATCACATTGTATCCAACATGCATGGAAAAGCTTCTCCATATTTGATGTGGAAAGCGTTGACAGATTTATTCCAAAGCAAGAGCGACCAGAGGAAGTTGGCGCTCAAGGATAAACTCAGACACATAAAGATGGAGAAAGGCGACAGTATGCCTAAGTACCTCACGAAGTTCATCCAATGCAGGGATGAGCTGGGAAGTGTGGGGGTGACTGTTGATGATGAGGACTTGGTGAGCTTGGCTCTCCTTGGGCTTCCGAAGAGTTGGCATTCCTATCAGGACTCTGTCAATGGTCGGAAGAAATTGCCAGGATGGGAGCGACTTTGGTCGGATCTTGTGCAAGAGGAGATAAGGCGAAGTACCAGGGACGGATCTTCATCAAAGAACTCTGATGAAGAGAATTGCGCTTTGGCTGCCAAAGCAAAGAAGGGGAAGAGCAAGAAAGCTTCTCATTCCGGTGCAAAAGGCAAGAAGCAAGACATGTCCAAGGTGAAGTGCTTTCACTGTCACCAACACGGACATTATGCCACAAATTGTCCGCAGAAGAAGAAAAATAAGCATGCTGCTGGATCTGCAGCGGGAGAGGCCTTAGCCTCGCAGTTTGAGCTGGATTTTTCGCTGATCGCATGCTTGGTCTCAAGTGTGATGGGATCAGTGTGGTTCTTGGACAGTGGTGCGTCTTTTCACATGACAGGAGATCGAGATTTGTTTTCTGATCTGGATGAGAAAGATCTTGGAGTGCACATCGAGATGGGCGATGATGGTAGATACAGTGCGACCGGTATTGGTACCATTTCCTTTGAGAGGGAGTCTGGTAAACCCTTCGTATTGAAGGAAGTATTGCATGTTCCAGGATTTATGAAGAACCTGATCTCTGTGGCGATGTTGGAAGACAAAGGGTATGATGTGGTCTTCAGCGAAGGAAAAGCCTTCCTGCGTAGTAAGACTACTGGAGAGACCCGGAATATAGGGGTTCGAGTCAAGAACCTTTATCAGTTGCAAGTAGATGGCTGTAGCAACTTAATGGCATCTGGCGGAGAGGAAGGAACAATGGCCAGGGATATGATGGCGAGCATGTACCGGAGGGTCTGGGCCACCTTCACCATGGAGCTTTGAAGATACTTTTACGACGATTTCTCTTAGGCCTATAAGGAGCACTCTTGCGCGATCGGATCGATTACAAGGGAGTGTACCTTGGGAAAATTTATGAAAACACCTTTCACGAGAAGGATATTCGTGCCACGACGATCCTTGAGAGAATTCACACAGACGTGTGTGGACCTTTCTCAATAGTTTCGACAGCAAAGCACAGATACTATGCGATATTTTTTGATTATTTTTCTTGCAAGTGTTGGATCTTCTTCTTGCATAAGAAGAGCGAGACATACTCAAAGTTCTGTGAGTTCAAGGCATTGGTTGAGAAGGAATCGGGGAAGCAGGTGAAGGCTCTTAGGAGCGACAATGGTGGTGAATTCATCTCTGCCAAATTCAAGGACTTTTGCAACGCAGAAGGAATTCGGAGAGAGCTCATTGCACCTCATAACCCACAGCATAACGGGGTTGCTGAGCGGAAGAACAGAACGATCGTGGGTGTTGCACGGGCGATGTTGCATGATCAAGGCCTACCCATTCACTTGTGGGTGGAGGCATGCAATACTGCAGTATATGTGCAGAACCGTTGTCCTCACAAAATACTTGGCATGAGTACACCGAAGGAGGCGTTTTCTGGCAAGAGGCCTGATATTTCCCATTTGAGGATTTTTGGTTCCTATTACACTTGCATGTGAAGGATGACGGGGAAGAAGGCGGATTCGGCAACGAGGGATTGCAGGATATTTGTGGGGTACACTGATACACCCCACAACTATCGTGTGTAATTTCCAGACAGTTGCAATACTGTTGTGAGATGGGATATCAAATTTCAGGAGGAGAAAGCCATGAAGTATTCGCTTGAGAGGGAGCCACACTTGCATGCGAGATGAGGAGCTATTAGTTCCACAAGGATGAGCTTCCGGATGTGGATCGGCCAAAGAGGAGATTCATAGGTGGAAATGTGGAACAGGGAGAGTACCAACCATCGAGAGGATGGTAGCCACTACGGAAGGCTGACGGCTCGAGGGAATGCGAAGGTTGTAGGACCACCTACGGCTCAGCGCAGACAAACGATCTGGGATGTTCCTTTGGATACATGGCTCTTGTGAGAAAATGTGTCGTGTGGAGCCATCCTCTTTTGAGGAAGCTATGGAGGATCCCGCATGGGTAGATGCCATGGTGGAAGAGTATGATTCGATTGTCAGAAACAGTGCATGGGAGATTATCCCAAGGCCGGAAGGGAAATCAGTGGTGGGTTTGAGATGGATCTACAAAGTGAAGCATGCAGCTGATGGGAGTGTGGAGAAGTACAAAGCAAGATTTGTTTCCTGAGGCTTTTCACAGATTGAGGGGATCGATTATGAGGAGACCTTTGCACTTGTCGCAAGGTATTCTTCCATACAGACGATTCTTGCTCTCTCAGCGCAGATGGGGTGGCACATTCATCAGATTGATGTGACTATTGCGTTCCTCAATGGAGTCATTGAGGAGGAGGTGTACATAGAGCAGCTTGAAGGTTTCAAGATCTTCAGCAGCGAGTCGCATGTGTGCAGGCTCAAGAGAGCGTTGTATGGGTTGAAACAAGCACCTCGTGCTTGGTACACACGGATAGATAGTTATTTCACCGGACTTGGATTCTCCAAGAGTGAGGCGGATCCTAACCTGTACCAGATTGTGGTGGAGGGGAAGTTGCTGATCATTGTACTGTATGTAGATGATCTGATTTTGACGGGTGATGAGCTGTTGATACTTTCATGCAAGGAAGATCTTGCTAGAGAGTTTGAGATGAAGGACTTGGGCCTCCTTCATTATTTCCTGGGATTGGAAATTTGGCAGCGCAGTGATGGACTATTTGTTTCTCAATGTAAGTATGCCTGGGAAATATTGGAGAATTTCAACATGCATGGCTGCAAGTGGATTGTCTCTTGCAGGTGGAGAGTTGGATGTGACCGGGTAGTGGATTCCATTGTTTATCGACAGTTGGTGGGGTCGCTTATGTATCTGGTCAATACACGATCCGATATATGCTATGTAGTTAACCAGCTTTCTCAAGCTATGGTTAAGCCTACCAAGCTCTTTTGGAAGGCGGGCAAGCATGTATTGCGTTATCTCAGAGGCACATCAGGATATGGATTGTGGTACAGATAGGAGGATGAGGTGAAGCTGTGTGGCTTCACAGATGCAGAATGGGCAGGGAGCCCAACGGACAGAAAGAGCACATCTGGAGGGATTTTGAGTATCGGGTCGACAGTTTCTTGGTCTGAGGAAGGCAGGAGATACGGCACTCCCGGTCAATGATGGAAGTATATGGCAATAAAGCTTAGGCTGCATCAGGGCCATATGGATATGAGAAGATCACAGTCGAGTTGTTGGAGTCACACTTGAATCCTCTTGTGATCTACTGTGATAACCAGAGTTGCATCAAGCTCTCGGCTAATCCAGTATTTCATGATAGGTCCAAACACATCGACATCGGGTACCATCATATCAGATATTGTGTTCAGCGGAGAATCATGATGCTTTCATATGTTCCCACGGAGGATCAGGATGCCGACATCCTGACGAAGGCGCTCACCAGGAGCAAGTTCGAATTCCACAGAGGCAGGATAGGGGTTGCAGATAATCCATATCTTGCTGAGAAGGAGTGTTGAAAATGCAACAAGATGATGGAGCTTAGTGAAAAGAAGTCGCCTTCACTGAGTGGGCCCGCAGGCTA
The DNA here is from genome assembly GCA_034641835.2 of Pinus albicaulis. Lineage (NCBI taxonomy): Eukaryota > Viridiplantae > Streptophyta > Pinopsida > Pinales > Pinaceae > Pinus > Pinus albicaulis. The sequence continues at coordinate 1,415,022,011 of CM076581.1, forward strand.
TTTTTGGCACAAAGTCTATTTTTAGACATATGGATCATGGTCTATGAGTTGCAGGATGCTATTTATGAATGATTGGTCGAGTTGGTAAAAAACCTCTATTTTTAGACATTGGGCAGAATCTATTTTTAGACTGTCGGGCTAAAAATAGAACAATTGAATATTATTAACCCTTAATAATATTTAGACTATAAACATTATCTTATCCTCTTGGAGCACTTCAGTTTGATGCTTGGATGTGGCACATGCAGCTGACAGAAGGAAATACGCTTTTCCTAAGGGTTATTTGAGCTATTGCATGGTTGACTTCGGTTAGAACTCATGTGGCAGAGTTTGGTGGAGTTGATGAGACAGTTGGTGGAGTTGTCTTCGGTTTAACTCAGTTGAACTAGTTGTATTTAGTCTAACTGAAAAATGCACTAGTGATGAGTGGTGTGAATTAATTATTAATTAATTCACTAATTATTAACTCATAAATCAACTAAAGAATACATCAGTTAACTGCAATGCATGGATAGTTCAGTGGAGACCAGTGTTAGAGGTGGGTGAAAGGGTGAGTCTACTATCAGTTGTGACTATAGCTGTGCATGAGATTTGCACACACATTGATTGAGATTGCCAATGAGGATTGCGCAGTACAAGCCAAGGGGATTCGAACTTGGATCTCATTCATTCTCATCTTGGATTGCGCAGTAGAGGCAGGCAAACAATGGAGGAGATTTGAACCTGTGACTTGTTCAGATCTGAGCTAGTTTGTGTGTAACTTTTGGAGATAGTACTGAGTACTTGTGAGGAGTATTGTGCTATGTATTGTTACATGTTCTCTATCATTATAATATACAGATAGTTGGGGGTTTTCAACTATTGCTTTCCCCATTACATCCTGTGTTGATATGTGTGCTTGATTATGTTTTAATGAGCGCATGCAACTGCTTTCTATTTCCGCATATTGATGATCAATTGTAGAAGAGGTTATGTATTATGCATGAAGCTTAAATAGTGTATAATCAGGATAATCTCGGTGAATAATTCAGAAAATTATTCAAATTTCTACACAACACGGGTACTCCTTAGATGAGAAATCAAATTTTGCATCCAACGAGTACTCCTGCTTGAAATTTTAGTAAAACCTTAGGGAGATAAGTTGAAAATATGAGATGAAAAATAGTTTTATTATTTTATTATTTTTTAATATTTTTACTTTTTTACTCCAAAAATGGTGAATCATCCCTCATGGTTGACATCATCATCTTGAATCCTATTGGTTCTTATAAAGTTTATTTTGGTTGTACATTTTTCTTAGGAGGCCCATTTTAGCCTCAAAATTCCCCTAATGAAATTGTTGTATCTTTGCGATTTTAGATCCCCAATATTTGAGTTTTGGTCTTGTAGGAGCCCTCTAAGTCTTCTTTCTAATGCCACATGTCATACTTGATTTAAATTCTTCAAGGAAAAGTTATGCCCAATCTCCAAAAATGACCTAATTATGGACTAGTTCAGTAGAGCGAACTTGTACGATGTGCCATGGGTTATTCTTTCATATTTAGGCTTTGAATTTGATACACAAGAAACTATCGTCCGTGCACTTTTGACCAATTTTTACATAATTTGAATTTGATGCTCAAAGATAAAGTTATGATGCTTTTCCCAAGGTCACCTATCTGAGATGAAATTCAAGATCCTGCAAAAACATTTACTTCCTCAGATCATATCTCCGAACATATAGCAAAATAGGATCTCAAATTCTTGCACGAAGTTCCTCAGGATTTCGTCTCAAATGGGATTTTTTTAGCGTCTGAAACTTCATAGAAAAAAGGGTATAGTGAAAATTCCATGATGACTTGTTTGCAACAGTGAAACCCTAGAATCCAAAGCTTCGATACCAAATGTTATGAAATTAGTTCACAAAATAGAAGAAAAGATAGTTCAATGACTTAGAAATTAGCCTCTTCAACGAGGCAACCCCCTTTACATTACATAAATGAACAATTCTAGGATGATATAAATAAAAAAACCTCCTTTCTATACGTAGGAGTCCATGGGGTCTAATCCTAGCCAACCTAACAATAATAATGTATGGGCACAACAATAACAATATAGGCTTTTATGGGGCACAATAATAACAATATGGTGACTACATGGGTACAACAATAACAATAAGGGGGCTACACTAACAACAATAAGAGACTACACTAGTAATATAGGGACCTAACAATTAGCTACAAAACAAAATTGGAAAATGCATCAATTAGATGTCAAATATTCTTTCTTGAATGATGAATTAAAAGAAGATTTTTTTTTTGTTCAACATGAAGGGTTTGTAAAGCAGGGACAAGAGAATCTTATTTGAAGGTTAAAGAAATATTTGTATGGTTTGAAACAAGCACCAAGATCTTGGTATGTGAAAATTGATTCATTCTTTTATGAAAAAGGTTTTGTGAGAAGCAAAAGTGATCCTAACTTGTACATCAAGAGAGATGAAGATGGAAATATTGCATTAATACCTTTATATGTTGATGATCTTATCATAACTAACCGTGCATTCAGGTTCATTAAAGAAATTAAATTTCAGTTGTCATAGATATTTGATATGAAGGATCTTGATGAATTGCATTATTGTTTAGGTCTTGAAATTTGGAGGGAATTTGGTAAGACAATCATCACACAAAGAAAATATGCAAAGACAATCCTTGAAAGATTTCATATGTTTGAAAACAAACCAATGTCTACTCCTTTGGAACAAAATTCCAAGTTGTGTTGTGATGATGGATCTAAATAAGTGAATGGAGCTTTTTATCGTCAATTGGTGGGAAGTTTGAACTACCTCACCACTACAAGGCTAGAGATAGCATATTATGTCAACATCCTTAGTCAATTTATGGCTAAGCCTTGTGAAAGCCATTGGAAAGCAGCAAAGAAAGTCTTTCAATATTTGAAGGGAACACTTTATTTTGGTATTTTGTGTACTGATATATTTGATGTTGAGTTGGCAGGTTTTTTTTATTCAGATTGGGTTGGGAATCCCGATGAAAAATATCAACCTTTGGATATGCATTCAATTTAGGATCACGGATCGTATCATGGAGTAGCAAGAAACAACCAACTGTTTCTTTTTCATCTACAAAAATTGAATACAAAGCCTTAACCAATGAAACTTATGAAGCTTTTTGGTTAAGGAGGATTCTTGAAGATGTTGGAGAAATAAAAAGAGGACGAACAAGCATCAAATGTGACAACCAGAGTTCCATTAAGCTGGAAAATAATCTAGTTTATCATGCCAGTACAAAACATATTGAAGTTCAACATCATTTTATAAGGGAGAAGATACAATCAAATGAGATCCATTTAGTCTATTGTAATACAAGTGAGAATGTAGCTGACATCTTTACCAAGCCTCTTAGAAAGATAAACTTTGAAATATGTAGACAACGACTAGGAATTGTTGAAAATCCATTTATCCATTAAGAGGAGATGTTGGAATAATGTCGAAATGGTGAGTCCAAATAGAGTTGATGAGTTGTGTTCTCATAGTTAGTCTTTGAGTCTATTTGTAATGAGTTGTGTCTTCGTAGTTTGTGATCTGAATTATTTGGATCTAGATTGTCCTAGAGGTTGTCTATTTGTGTCTATATAATGTACTGGTTGTCCAAGCAGTTTGATCAATAAGATTTGGTTTTATTCTTGTGTCTTTCTGATTATCTAATTTGAGAGGCATCAAATCATGAACGGGTTGTCCAAGCAGTTTGATTAATAAGATTTGCTTTTATTATTGTGTCTTTCTGATTATCTAATTTGACAGGCATATTATCCCTCTCGGTGCTTGGTAGAACCATGGATCAATACCATGGCCATTTTTTATTTTTATTTTTATATATAGTTATTTTTATTTCTTTTCTTGGACCTAATTAAAATGTTTACATTACATTACATTAATCTTTTTATTTATTTTTAATATAATTTATTTTATTTTTAAAAAAATTTGACCCTCTCAATACTTGGTAATTTTGGAGTAAAGCTAGATCTAATCTAAAAAGAGCATATGGAATGAAACTACATCTAGTCTCTAGCCTAGAAAGTGTCCTGGCGTAACAACAAATTGTGCCATCACGTAACAAATTAAGTGAAAATATGAAGTTGAGAATTAACTAAACACAAGCATATTTCTTTTTGTTTTTTAATTATAACTCACATTCACAAAATTAGTTGACCCAAAAAAATAACTTCCAAGTGAACAATGTTAATACACAGAACAGTGGGTCCCTAGTGTTTCTAGATGTATGTCTCACTTTCTATTATTATTGTTTAAACTACTAAATTAGATTGTTTCTATTATTATAATTTAAAGAAATCATTTTAGCTTGTTTATAGTGGAACCCACTCTGCCGACTTTTACGGTATTTCATTGACATTACACGTCACCTCTATGATCCCTCCCAATGACGTCACCCTGATAATGCCCAGGAGGCCCACTGAAACTAAACGTGAATATATGAATAATAGCAAATGATATTTTCGAAGAATAACTTCGCGCGGAAAAGCTTTCCAGCAAACGTCTCGCGTTCGATTCCCACGCGTCTGCAACATGGACGACCAGTAGCGGACTCCTGCTTAACCTTGGGCTGAAACATAACCCCTTCACCTCTGTTTTTACTAATATTCCATTACAAGAATTTATGTTTCTTGCTTTTGGCGTTTAAATATTGCTGATTAAGAGTGCGCATTCCAAACACAGTTGTGTTTAGTGTCCATTAAAGCTTGGAGATGAATTTAACTTGAGCTTAAAAACCCTCGGCTTGATTATTTGCAATGAAGTGAGGAGTTCCAAATTCACAAAAAGAGCTTATAAATTTGGATAGTTGGACCAGATTTTTGGGACTTTGTTTTTCTCTCACCTAACCATTAAATCACATGAGCTTTCTTAATTATAGTTAAATATTTTAAGAATTTGAATGGTTTTTGAATAGTTTTTTTTTTAATAAAAATAGATTCAATGTCATGAATTTTTATTTTATTTTTAGACTACTTTTATTATTTCAATGGAATATTTTTGAAATTTTAAACAACTCTTGTGATTGCAATAGAATATTTTTGATATTTGATAAACCATACATAAGTCAAATTGTCACAAAAGAGTGAACAATAAGAAAGTCTATGATGTAAACTGATATAGTTATTAGGCTTATATCCATAATTATTAAGCCTGAAGTAATGTCCATCAAATTTCAAAAATATATTTAAGTCTATAATCAAATTAAATATAGTCATAAAACTATAGTTAATTGCATTCAGGGAAATGAAATTAATTTATAGAATAATGGAGAGCTACTCTCTTGATGGTAGAGTTTATTGTGGCATGGTAGATCTAAATTTAAGATAGATTTAGGGTCATGATAATGAAAAAATGTTTAATATCTTCATCTAAAATATGAAATTAAATATTTGTTTTACTTTTGAAATATTAAAAAAATGTTTAATATTTACATCTAAATGATAAAATTAAATATCTATTTTACTTATGAAATATTTAATTTATTTAAATGTGAGAGTTAGTTTATGAAATATTTAATTTATTTAGATGTGAGGGTTAGCTTATGAAATATTTAATTTATTTAGACTTGAGGGTTAACTTAATTGGTTGAGTCATTGTGGTTAAAGCACTTTTGTTATTGAAAGCTTAGGGATTCAATTCTCTCAAAACTCTTTGGGTCAAGCTCTTTGGTTAGCCCACAAGAAGTGATGTCTTTGGGGTGGATTTTCCCAGTACAAATATTGCATGCACATAGCCTTCACAGATCTCCAATATCCATAAACCACATTAACAAAAAAAAACACAGACATTCAATTTATGAACAACTTTATATTAATAAAAAATATATTTAACAAATATTTAATTAAAATATATTATAAAATATTTAAATAATTAATTTTCTATTTTTATAAACAAAATCAATAAAGTTTTTTTTTCAATTATATTATTTTTTTTTGTTATATATATATATATATATATATATATATATTGGTAATAATCACATATGAGGGAAGAATTTGTCACCAGTTTCAAACTAATCATTGTGGTTCATCTTCAGGACAAGATGAACCACAAGATGAACCACAATGGTTCGTTCCAAAAGCATCTAGAAATTCTTCTCATATGTGATTATTACCAAAAGATTTCTCAATATAAGTTATGTATTATCTCAAATTATGGATCACAAAAACCAAATTTCAAAAATATTAACATATTTCAAAATCATCATTCAACAAAATAAATATGTTCTAGGTTTCAGTGAACACTTCACCGATCTTCAATTCATAAAAATAAATAAAATATTCACCTCAATCATTTTAATAACATCACATAATATACCAAAAAGTTTCATGTACGTCTCATTTTCAATTATTATAATTTAAAGCAATCTACTAAATTAGATTGTTCTTTACTCTAGCGTGTTTATAATGGAGGACACTCGTGACTTTTGGCAATATCTTTCATTAACATTAGATGTCACCATTATCACGTCACCTTGATGATCACTCCTATGACGTCACCACTACAATGCCTAGGTGGCCCACTAAAAGTAGAGTGAATATATGAAATAATAGCAAATGATATTTTCCAAGAATAAGTTCGCGCAGAAAGGCTCCCTACCAAGCGTCTCGCGTTCGATTCCTACGCATCAACAACATGGACGACAAACTGCCGACTCCTGAAGCAGGTACCCTTGGGCTGAAACATAACCCATTCACTCTGCTTTTACTGGCCATTACAAGAATTTCTGTTTCTTGCTATTTGCGTTTAAATTCTATTAGGAGAATTTATGTTTCTTGCTATTTGCGTTTAAATAATGTCAATTGGAATGTGCATTCTATAGAGAGTTGTGTTTAGTGTCCATTAAAGCTCGCAGATGAATTTAAGTACTTGGGCTTTAAAACCCTCGACGTGATTATTTGCAATGAAGGGAGGGTTTCCAAATCACACGGAGTGCTGTAAATCTTGCAAACTTGTAAATGTAGATGTAAAAGCATTAGTACTAAGCAGCTGTACAGGTCTATTAGTGAGCATATTTGTCATAGTTGCTTAGCCATTATTATAATAAGTTATTCATCTTGCCACCAGGTGTTGTTAAGCAATTTCTATGTAACCTATTTAGCTTCCAGAAACCTTTATGGGCCAAGGCAGGAGTAAAGGTTTCCATTATGCAGGAGGCTTTGATTAATTGATATCAAACTTTAGGGATCTAATCTGCTAGTATAGTTAATAGGAGCCTTGTAATTTAGCATATGATGTGTGCTAATAAGATTCCACATTTTAATATCGGCACCATACACAAAATGGATTTCAGAGCTGTACATGTTTATTATTCATCATCTTTTGCATAGTGGCTAAGCCATGATTATAATAAGTTATTCATCTTGCAGCCACCCGGTGTTAAGTCATTCTTATGTAACTTATATAGCTTTCACAGTCCTTTTTAGGCCAAGGCAGGAGTAAACAGTGAACACTTCCATTATGGAGGAGGCTTTCATTATTTAGATATCTACCTGCAGGGATTTTATTTTCCCATATAGGTATCACAGCTATAAGAGCTTTGTAATGACCCAGAGAATATGTGCTAATAAGATTTCACATTTTAAAATGGGCACCATTCAAAATGGATACAGACACTCCCAGTTCTGACTCAGTATCATCCCTTCCTGTACCCCTTTTTTTTCCCTTGGCTGGAAAACATGATTAATATTAAAAATATAAAAATCCCCACTTCTGCAGGTGATCATTACAAAGAGATATGGGGCATTAAGGAGAGGAAATTAGCATTATGGAGAGATAAATGTGGATGCAGATATAGATGAAATTTTCAAAGAGACTTTTTTCCAGAGCCCTTTTGCAAGAATTTAGTTTTCTCTTTCTGGGAGGTTGATAATTTCCAATTTAGCTCTGTAATGATCACCTGTACAAGTGGGGATTTTTACATTAATCATGTTTCCAGCCCAGAGAAAAAACCTCACAGGAAGGGATGTTACTGACTCAATATGGGTCAAATTTCATTAAGTAAATCAGTCCCTAAGAAAACGGAGTAACAATAGGTGGGATGGTATTCCCATTCAAGCTGTCAACCATGTTCCATAGCTTTTTTTTTTCAGAAGAACCGTGTTCCATAGCTATCCCAATGTCTGTTGTAAAAATAAAACAAAAACAAAATCAAAATCAAAGGAAGGTTTGTTAGGTAATCTTTATGATTGAGATTTTGGAATATTTTTAGAATCTGATGTATAAATTAAATTAAATTTATAATTTTTTTATGATGAGATTTTGGAATATTTTAAAAAAATAAAATTAACCTATAAAAAAATATAAAAACAAAGAAATTCCACGAAAATGAAATTAACCCATAAAACAGTGCAAAGCCACCTTGCATGGAGGTTAGAGTCCACTGCTCTAACACAGCACATTTAGGCTGGGAATTAATAAAGTGATTGTATTTAGAGGTATAAAGGTCATGATTAATGGTAATTTTCATAAGTCTAATATAATAATTATAATTTAATATAAATTATAATAAAAATCATATTTATTATTATTAATTAATTAATTAATATGTTTGAATTATATATATAAAGTTGGAGTTTAATTTTTAGAAAAGTGTATGACTAATTTAATTTTTGATAAAAATGTATGATTATGGGTAAAATTAAACAATTTTGTTTAATATATATATATATATATAATATATAATATAATATAATATAAGGAATAATTTTAAAACTAATAAAGCATTTCGGAATAGATGATTATTTGTATGAGTGATGGGGATGGGGAGGGGGTCAAGAATAATAAACAACAGATTGGAAAATACCATTCAAGTGGGTCAAGTAAAGCTTTGATGGTCCCTTCGTGTAGTTCTTGTCTGTTAGTGGAGAATGTTTTGTGGAGGAGAATCATTGTGTAGAGACTTGAAGTGACCTTCCATTAATATATGTGTTTTATGGTCTTGCTTAATACAATTTTAGCAATGGTTTCTCGGGATAGATGGGGTCAAGAAAAATCCACAACACATGGGAAAATACCATTCAAATGGGATCAAATAAAGCTTTCATGGTCCAGTCCTGTAGTTCTTATCTCCCTTAGTGGAGAATAATTTATTAATGATAATCACTGTGCACAAAATTGAATTCACCTTCCACTTAAATGTTTTTTTTTTCACTTATTAATACAATTTTGTACATTTTTAGTAATTCATTTGCTTACTTTTTCATTATCTCAATTATGAATAACACTATTGGTCTTTTCTTTGATGCCACTTTTTATGTGTGGTGTGCGAGAATTCTTTGAGAGTTTTTTCAAACCTTTATTTTCTATTCTTCAATATGGTGGAGAATGATTTTTTACATTGAGATGTCAATTTTCATGAAGGCTTTATTTGTATTATTAGAGGATATTTTATGACTTGTTTATTTATTTATTGTTTTTTTTTAATTATTTTTTTAGTAAATATTAAAAAATAATTTATTAACATTTTTTTGGAGAGGTTTTTCACACCTTTATTTTCTATTCTTCAATATGGTGGAGAAATGATTTTGTACATTGAGATGTCAATTTTCATGAAGGCTTTATTTGTATTATTAGAGGATATTTTATGATTTGTTTATTTATTTATTTTTTAATTATTTTTTTTATGGATTGTAAATATATATATTTTTAAAGTAAATATTAAAAAATATTTTATCAACAATTTTAATAAAAATGTTTGAAAAATTTTAAAAAATAATTTATTGATCTTATCATAAACTATTGATTATAATATTAATATTAGAAATCACTTCATCATATTATATAGTCTAAAATAGTGGGTGGACAAAATTATTGTGAAAAAAATAAAAATAAAAATTATAAAATCTACCCAAATGATTAAAATTTATTATTTTCAAATTTGTTTTTATTTGCTTTAATGTTTATAAAAACCCCATCTTAAATTCATGTAACATTTTTAAATTTGTCTATTTAATAGTAAAACATTAAAACATCACCATTTTAAATTCATATGTGGATATCTTTTAAAAACAACGCAACAACTAGGATGAGGAAACTTATGAACATGTTAATGTTAAAGAAAAACCCACCTTAGGCAAGTAAAGGGAATAACTAAAAATTATTACTTTCAAATAATTTTATTCACTTCAAGATTCAATGAAACTTCATGTTAATTTGAAGAAAAAATACAAATTTGTAAATTTCTATTTATTTAATGTCCAAAAATCTTCATTTTAAATATATCTTTGAATATTTTTCAAATACATTAACAAAAATTAGAAAACCTAGATAAACTTATCACTCAAATTTTTAAATCGACTTATTGTCCATGTTTTGATGATGAATTGAAAAGGAAATAATTTAATTTCTACACAATATTCTTAGGAATTTTTATGGTTGAGGAATTTTTATGGTATTTTGTAGTAACACCTTTAATAAATATGAATGAACTTTGTGTTTCTATTCATTTTTTAAAGATTAAAAATTGTATGCTTTGACGATGTTGTTTAGGGTTTATCAAATACATTTTTTTTTCATAGTAAGAAAAACCTCAGAGAACTTTATAATAAAAATATTCAACTTAAAATTAAATTTATTATTGATAATAAAATGTGAGATAGACTTGAGTTTTTATTTCTTTTTTAGGATTCAAACTCAGGTTAATTTATAGACTTTAAATTATATTAAAAAAAATATGTTACAAAAGACCATTCATAATCACATAGTTTAGGTTTTGAACTTGAGTTCAAAAATACTTATTTATATACTTTAATAACCTTAACTTAATAATTTTTTATACTATTTTATATTACTAAAAGATAATTTAATACTTAACTTATAACCCATATATATATATATATTTTTATAAATTTTTAATTTAATTTTATTATTTTGGAAAACTATATACATCATAACAAATTCTTAGCTGGTCACTCGTTTGGAAAACCAAGCCAATGATGGAAATAGAGTTTCCTAGTAACATAGTTTGCATGATAATAAAAAAGATATCCTAGAGAATTAGTCCTGCCAATGGGAGTGGTGTCAAATTATATCCATTGAAAGCAAAACAAAGCAATCAAAACAGAGCCAACGCGGGCCTTAAGATGCCAGTCCACCTAATCTCCTTGCTCGTTTATTGAGAAGTGACACCTCGATCGAGAGGGAAAATATAAATAATATGTAATAAAAGTTTCACTATTTCTAAATTCAGTTTTTATTTATTTGGTATATATATATCATGGAACAAGTAAGCCTTTTTACATTAAAGAGAAAAAAGAGTTTTTAGGCCAATACCTTTACATTTTTCAACCTTCTCAGAAATTTCACTATTCATTCCCATCCAAAAGAGCATTTCACTACACCTAGAAGTTTTTTTGGCTACCTACCTAAACCGATATCTACCATAGAGTCTCTGCAGAAGACACGTAATAGAAAAACATATTTGCAATACATAAACTAAGTCTGATGGCCAAGCTTTCGGGTGTACTTTGTTCGAATCTGCAACTTGTTTTGGCGCCACCAAGACTCGATCGGTTACGCCTTGGTTAGTTTTCCTTGATTGGATTGCACTGTTCTCCATATTCACATGGTTGTTTGATATGTATTTAAAAATTGCTCGAGGTTTGTGAAATTTTGCAAGTGATTCAATTAGGGTTTTAAGCGTCTTTTGGCAAATTATTAAACACATAAATATGAAATTTAAATTGAGTTTTGGCAGAAACATAATACAATATCACTATAACAATAAACACACAACAACAAATGATGAAGGAGTTCACTCCTCCTAGGCTACGTCTCCTGGTCCAACTTCCAATGGTTGGGCCTCTTTCATTATGCTCAAAAAATGGTGTTTACATCAAGTTACAATGCTCAAATGGCCTTACTAATAGTTGAAATTGCTTCAGAATTGTGGAAAAGCCCTGTTTAGCCTCTTTCAACTCCCAAAAAGCCAAAAAATGAATAAGTTATGATATCCCCAAGTTTTCCAGCAATTCGTCTTACAATTTCGACCCGCCTACAAACCACCCTACAATTTCACCCCAAAAAGCGCTAAATGAGTGACTTTTTCTCCAACCACTGGCAAAAATTGTGAGATAGTTAATTTTCCCAATGTGGCCTATGGACCGAATATTTGATTATAAACGGGGGGGAATGGCTTAAGCCCTGGCCCCTGGTCCCGCCCCTTGTTTACCATTGGCACGGTGACCAGGGCTAGGGCTAGCCCTGGCCCACCCCCCAACCACCGCATGCACAACATTTAAATTAAAGCTTAAAAATATAATGGTCAAGAAATCATGTATGGCGTGTTGGTAGGGTGTTGGTCTTGTAACTCATAGGTGTCATGTTCGAATTCATTGGAGTGATTTCTGCCAATACCTAAAATTTTGGTCAGCCAGCAAGGTGCCAGATGGCGACCTTTAGTTGGCCCACATGGTTTTCGCTCGCTGGTCTAACCAACAACTAATGAAAATGATCCATCTCAAACCAACCAAAATGTGACAAGTGACGCATTGCTATTAGTCGAAGAGGTCCAGTCACCATACATAGTCAGGGTCTAGTCAGCTATACAGACCGATGGCTGGACAACCCTGTACATCCAAAAAATAATTTTTCTAGTTGTTTCCAAAAACGAACAAAATGCGATTGCAGGACCATACAGAGTCAGTTTTTCGCGAAACAAGTTGCGTTGGATTCAGAATGACGAGATCTACGCAAGTGTACAAGTTTTGTTCTATTCTGAGAACTTTGAATTTTAAGCATAAAATTGATCCACTCGGTCATTGTTCTTTAATCCTTGACAAAGCATGACTTCCAATCTACCAATTTTGATGTTTAATCACCTAATCAATCTCTAGATGTCTCTCCTCGTGATTTTATGTAACACCCTCTCACATTTTTCATAAAGGATTGCGTACTCCAACACCCTTTTCCCATTAAATTTTTTACAAGCGATCCGATCTACCTTGGTGCTGGCGCAAGATTGGTTCCAGGTGAAATAAATGAAATTGATTATGGGTATTCAATTTGATTTTCCAATGAATAAGATCATCATTTTGTCTACGAAGGTGCCCTTTCTTTTCATCAATATTTTGTTTACAAATCATGGAAACAGGGTACAAGAGATTTAAAGATAATCTGTCTCCATCACTCCTTGTTCCAACATGGCTCCTTTTTTGGCTAAGACATTTGCCTTCATATTCAAATGACATAATATATGAAAGAATTTTATCTCCCCAAATTGCCTCAATTGCTTAGTGATCCTTGATAGAATGTTGTGTACAACATTTCTTCGAGTTTCCTTGATTTTCATTAGAGGAAATTTCAGCCTAAAATTGGCCTCCTAAGGAAAAATGATAAAATAATAGTTATAATAATAAAATAAGAGTTATACATTTTGGAGGGATAAGAAAACTTTCTCTTCTTCTTCTTCTTCTTCTTCTTCTTCTTTCTTCTTCTTCTTTTTTTTTTTTTTTTTTTTTTTTTAAAGCCTATCTCCTTATAGGTTTACTCAAATTTCAATTGTAGACACTCATTGGATGCGAAATTAAATTCCACATCCAACGAGTACCCATTATGCATACTTTTGAGAAGACCCACATTGATAAAAATTGCAGATACATTAAAAAAAACGTGTTGAACATGTTTTCTTAATGTATCTGCATTTTTTATCAATGTGGGTCTTCTCAAAAGTATGCATAATGGGTACTCATTGGATGTGGAATTTAATTCCGCATCCAACAAGTTTCTACACTTGAAGTTTGGGTAAACGTATAGGGAGATAAACCAAAAATACAATTAAATTTTATTTTATTTTATTTCTTTTCCCTCCAAAATATTTATATGTACGTCTTTTTTAATTTAAAGGATTTTGATTGGTTTACATATTATGACATGGAAATTACATGAAAATTTCATGAGCTTTTTTAGGCTTAAATTTACTCTATTGATGAACATGTTTGATTACCAACATTGAATCTCCAAATACCATAATCGTCGGATTCCTTTATCTATAGCAACTTTGAGCCCTTTCGAGGGATCTAAATATTCTGCTTCATTATTTTTTGTAATGCCCAAACCCCAGACAAATTGTATCACTCTTTGATCATCAGGGTGAAGGATTACCCCTTCCGCTCCTTCCAATTCAGGATTCATATTAAGATTATTATCTAATAAAAAATACTTAATACATATATCTAAAGCATAAAATTAATCATTGATTATTTTTATGCTATGAAAATGTCAATTTATTTATAATTTTACATTTACTAATATTATATTTAATAAATATTTAATAAAAATATTATTTTGTAAGTTGGAGATCTTATATTAGTTGATAAAGCATATATAGCTTCTAGACATATGTCCATGCTCTCAACTTTCCTTCCCCTGCCAGTTTGGTTACTAAACCAAAGACATAATTCGAGAGTTTTTTTTCTAAAATATCAAGACTACCTACGCAAAATTTACAAGATAAATTGTATGAGTACAAAACCTTGATGCAATATCTAAGAACATAACATATACAACATGTAAAAACATAACACTAGAAACCCGAGTTGGGTGAAACACGGTTACGATTAACATGCATGCACAAGAGAGACATTAAAATATCTTAAAAGTCATTGGTTGCTTAGGATTTGCTAGGTGGGCCATCCTCCCTGCCTCAAATTAACACTATCTCCAAACGCTTCGTTTTCTCATCCATAGTCTGATAGAGTAATTGAAGTTCTTCCATGTAGAGGAGTAATTCCTCTCATATTGCATTTTTCTCAAACAAGAATTTACCCAAGAGGTGATTAATGTGCCAATAGAGATAGATGATATGTAAACACTGATTTTGGCAGTCACAAGAGTTACCAAGATTTGTTATCCAATTTGATATTGTAGCCATGACTTCTAGGTCTAAGTGGTTTTCCAATCTCGAATCAGACTTCCCTGGTTGATAACTTGGATATCTTGTTGGACACCCAATGGTTTTTGTTGGTGGAATATTCTAGTAGAGGAGTGCGCTCTAAAGCATGTTTGAGTGTTACTATAGTCTCCTTGACCACCAACACCCCTCTAAAGCAAGCTCAATGGTGGGGCATGGTGGTGAGTTGGGAAGACCATAAAAGCAAAGGAAGAGAATGAGAACGTTGACTTGATTAATTCATTGAATTTTGGTTGTAGCCAAAGGAGTAGAGGAAGGACAAGAGTGAACAAGTAGAGGGGGAGCCAACGTAAAAGTTTTCATAGCCCAATAGAGGTCTAGATGAGGAGAGCATAAGCGACGAGTGTGTAGGGAGAAGGCCATATCCAAGAAAATATACTTCTAGCCCAATGTATTCAATTAAAAATAAAATTCATAAACATCAAGTAATGGAGGTTGTGGGGTACTTGTGGCTTAGTGCAACAATTTAATGAGCTCACCAATCCAGTGAAGCACATCACGACACAAATTCTAGGTGGAAACTGACACCCACTTTGAATGGATGAGTGTACTTGTTACTGGAACCCAAGGGTTTGTTGTAGTGATGAGTGGTTTTATTTCCTAGAAAAACATTATGAAAGATTTTGTAAAGTTTTCTTAGACCCAAATAACTTTAATTTGCACAGATAGCCTCTTTGAAATCACCCAAATTTGAGTACTTGCAAAAGGATCCAGGTCAATGGGGCTTGGTCCTTCCTCCAAATGTTCATAGACTACGTAGAGATAAAGTTTGCAATTGTATTGGCACATTTGTGACTTCTACAACAATAACTTTCTATTATCAATGGAATGAAAACATGCTATGAGTTGTAGCAACCTTCCTTCGTACATTATCATTTTGCTGGAAGCCTCAAGTGTTTGATGCCACCAGTGACCACCTCCAACTTGTGTGTTGTCTATGGGACACATTTACACCTACTAACGACATTGCATCTTGCCCATCTCCTTCTCGTTTAAGGCTCATTCATTGTTGTTCAACGTGTGTCTACTTGGAGGAAGGCTCTTGCCATGTTGCATCTCGTATTTTCTCGGGGGTGATATACTTTACTCCCTTCCCTTACCTCGCTCCCATCCTCAATCACACTATACAAAGAATTAAAATATGTTACAATATATTTACATTAATTTTTTATTGTTATAAACAAAACATATATCATTTAACAAAATAACTTGTAAATGATATTTTGCTTTTGTTCCCAATAATATTTTCCTTTTAATAACATTAATATATTTCAAAATCATTATCCAACAAAACTACTTGCTTTTTTCCTTTTAGTAATATTATTATATTTCAAAATGACCCTCCAACAACATTAATTAATCACTTGTAAATAGTATTTTCCTTTTAATAACATTAATATATTTCAAAATCATTATCCAACAAAACTACTTGCTTTTTTCCTTTTAGTAATATTATTATATTTCAAAATGACCCTCCAACAACATTAATTAATCACTTGTAAATAGTATTTTATTTCAAGTATAATTGAAATAAATAACAATGCCACATCATTATTAATACAAAAATACATCTTAATACCATATGAGAAAATTTGTGTTGTTTTTTCTTTTAATCCGGAGAAATGGTAAACTAAGGTCAAAGTGGAAGGGACTACTCCTCTCACTACTCTTGTACTCGTAGACCTAACTAAACTGCCCACAAAATCCAAACATGCATGAATGAGGTCCCAATATGGATTAGCAAGAGTTTTACCATGTAAAACATCTACCATTCAAGCTAATCCAATGCAGTAACTTTACGTACAAAGGATTCTCAATGTGAATACATAACGATGGGTTCCTACGTCTTAATTTCAGATGTATGATTTGTTGAGAGGGATCGAATTAATATTTTTATGTGTGGAGAATATCAAATTAATATTTTTAAATATTATAGTTTTGTAAAAATATTTATGTTTTTAAATATTTTAATATATTTATAAGATTTGTGTTTTTTTTTAATTGTTTTATAAATATTTAATTAAAAGAAATTTTAAAAGATTTTAGAATAATATTCTTTAATTTTTATATTAATTGATTTTTATTTGTTTATTTATATAATTATTTAAATTTTTATTTAAATAAATATTAACCAAAATTATTTTTATTATTTATTTAATAAATAAATAACATATTTACACATCAATATATATATTTTAATTTAATTTTGAGAACTTAATACATATCCCTTTTTTAGACTTTGGTGTCAGGAATATATTTTTTCAAAGAATTAGACTTTGGTGTGAGGAATATTTTTTTTCAAAGAATTAGGCTTTGGTGTCGGGAATAATTTTTTTCAAAGAATTAGACTTTGGTGTCGGGAATAATTTTTTTCAAAGAATTAGACTTCGGTGTCAAGAATATTTTTTCAAAGAATCAGACTTTGGTGTCCGAAATAATTTTAAAGCTAATAAAACGTGTCGGGAATCATTAATTTACATGATCTTCCAATATTTTATTATCAGATAATTACGTTCAGATTGAGAATTTAACACATCTCGGAACTCAGTGAAATGAGTCATAGTGAAGGCCGCTTTGTGTCCAAGCCCTCATATGCTGGACAAAGATATAAGGAAATATTACTGTGCAACATATTTTTATTATTGAAAGATAATAATGTAATTATATATTCA
>CM076581.1:1415639739-1415793999 GCA_034641835.2 Pinus albicaulis
CACCCTTCTTCCACAGGCAACCCCAACACAACTTTCCTACAGAACTTGTCCTCTTGGAACCCTTACGTTGGCCTCTGTGCGGTGCTTGTGTAGGCCCTATAACATTGATCCCATAATTTATTTTGATGAAGTTGTTTTCCCTTTGTCTGTTTAGGAAATTGCTTCTTCGATACTTTGGAACCTCTACCTGGCCTCTAGAACTGAAAACGATTTTTCCTCCAGCCAAATCGAGTTTCTCTTCTGAAGAAACTACGCATTCCCCTGTATTGACCCACCGAGAATAACTCGACCTCTTGCTGCAGCCTGTTCGGATTTGGAAAAATTCCTCCATATCACTATATGTTCCCCTCACTTACTCTTCTTTGATCTATGGATCTTTGTAAACTAATTTTCCTTTATGGAAATCGATCTTCCAAGGAAATCAAGTTGCTGGTGTGTATTCTCCAAGTGCCCATCGGCTTCTTCTTATAATCCTCTGTTGCGACTCTAATGACCAAGATTAAATCTTAATCAAGGCCTAGGATTATCTTAAAGTCAATATGTGTGAGTTTTATACTATTATCACCTTGACTTAATTACTTACGATTAATTGACCATATTCCCTAAGTTTATACTAAGTAAATATTTAAAAATTAGCTAATAATATAATTAAGCCAACTCTAGGTGGAATTTCCAAAAACAATTTCTAGGATTTGGAGATCTCATGTATTTTAGACTCTCCACCAGGTTTCATGGGTAGAACACATCTGATGCTACAAAAACTAACACCCCCTCTTAGCGAGGACTGTGTTCTAGTATTGCACACCTTGCTACAACACTCTATCTTTGTATCATCCCTTCGTCATGTTGTTCATGTCTAGCCACTATGACTTTCTCCCATTGCCCACCAACCGCTATGCAACTCTAGTGTTGCATTTGTGTTATTGTTGACCCAATTTTACTACTGCCAATACTACATCTACACTACAAATACCTCTCAAATGTTTTTGCTTCAACTGTAACTATTGTAATTGATAAGAATCTCAAATAATGAAACACTTTTTTCTATTGCATCTATCTCCTAAATCCTTACTGCTACTAGCCTCTACACTGTCAGTAAAGAATATACATTGCTTCCAACTTTGTACCATGCTCCCCAACACCTAACTGCTACTATTCTGTAATTTTCACTCTGATATATGACTGAATCTATAGACACTAATCCATCTTTCCATTGACAATTGTGGTCCCACATAGCCAGGTAATGATCCATGAGGTGGACTCTTTATTAGAACTTGCCCATCTGTTACGTTGGAGTTTCAAGCTCCTCCTCCTCTTGGATCTGGTGCCCCACTATATCCTTTCAAGCTTGTTCCCTCGTTGGGACCCTTCCTTTATTTGCAACTTGTAATAGAAAACTCGCACTTCCTCTGACACTTATTTCTAGCAAATGGAAGTCGAACAACTGCCCATATATACATTCTGGATAACTCACACAACCTCCTCTAGAAATATTGTATAGTCATCCCTCAAAAAGTTGCAATATCTATGAAACTCAAAACTAGAGAAAATAAAGTCGAGAATCTCCTTATTTCTCGTTTCTTAACTATTGGAGCTACTAATCACACCCCCTTCTAGAGTGAGAATATCTAATCACAACTACTTCCAATCTGCAACTGGAGAAAACAAATCTCTAAAACTCGATATCCCCTGAGATAAATTTTCCCTATGTGTACTTTTCTCTTCCACCCAACGTTGGTTCTATTGTTGTAAAACCCTATGCATCCAACCAAGGAATCTACTCAACCAAAATATGAGTTGCAGCTTTTCCCTTTGACTATTGGAATCACTAACTCAGGAAATTGAGTTTTCTACAACCCTGCAACTGAAAATCAATTTTTTTCCCTAGCAATTCGAATTTCCTATATGAGCATTGCACTACCAATAAGAATTTCTCCTTGTTCCTCCCTCTGAGAAGTGAATTTATTTCCTCCACTTTTGAGCTTCCCGACTAATCACCCACGCTTTGATACCATGTGAAAATTTCAAATCTGAAATCCTATTTCAACAACTAGAATTTATTTTTCTAATTGTTAATTATTTTAAAAATTTATCTGCTATGACGAATATCAAATAAATCACACTACAACCTTAAAGAAAAAAACGGCGAAAATAATAGCACTGGAAGCTGGAAAAATACTAGCACACACACACACACATAAAAATGACACCGTTTTTTTCGAACAAATGTCCCCGGAAAAACCCAACATGGGAAAATGGGTGCAGTAGTGACGGTTTTTATTATTAAGCAACAGTGAAATCTGAGTGCAATATGTGGATGCCCAACTGGGAATCCAAACAACAAGAAAATATGGCCAAAATTATTTAAGGGAATTACCCTTCTTCCACAAGCAACCCCGACACAACTTTCCTTTAGAAACTTGTCCTCTTGGAACCCTTACATTGGCCTCTACGCAGTGCTTGCACAGGCCCTATGACATCTAGCCTAGAACTACCTCTAATGAATTTTTTTATGCATGTCTCTTCTGAGGAAATCACTTCTCTAGCACTTTGCAACCTCTACCCAGCCTATGGAACTGAATTTTTTTTTACTCCATCTGAATCATGTTTATGTTCTAAAGAAATTGCACAATTATCTACATTGCCCCACTGGGAATAACTCAGCCTCTTGTTTCAGCCTCTCTGGATCTGGAAGACTTCCTTTGAATCATTGTCTTTTCCCCTCACTGACTCTCCTTCGATATCTAGCTCTTTGAAAACTATTTTTTCTCTCTAGAAATCGATCTCCAATGGAAATAAAATTGTTGGTGTGCATTCTCCAAGCGCCCATTAAATTCTTCTTATAATATTCTGTTGGGACACCAAAAACCAATATTAAAGCTTAATAGAGGGATATGATTATATTGAAGTTGATATGTGTGAGTTTCTAAACTATTCTCACTTTGAATTAATTAATTATTATTAATTAACCATATTCTCTACGTTTAGACTTGGGAAATATTTAAAAATTGGCTAATAATCTAATTAAGTCATCTATAGGTGTAATTTCTATAAACGATTTATCGGTCTTGGATCTCTCATGTATTATAGCCTCTCCACAAATTTTTGTGGCTAGAGCACATCCGATGCTACAAAAAACTAACAGTATGTAGAGAAAATAATTGTGAAATTCAGGATGAACGATACCAAACAGTTAATATCCCTTTCACTTCCCATTTTAATATTTCCTCTCATTTATGTCCTAGTAATGAGGATAAAAAATATTATGCGTTGCATGTATTGTATGCTAATATAGTAGGAAGTATGATTTATTCAATAGTTTGTACTAGACTAAACATGTCATATGCATTGGGTGTCAATGTAAGTAGGTTCTTGGAAAATCCAAGAAAAAAAGAATTAGGTTGAAGTGAAATAGGTGCTTCCGTATCTCAAAAGCACCAGTGATTATTGTATCACCTTTCATGGTTGTAATGATTATCTCTATGGATATGTTAATTTGTATTTTACAATTTATTTGGACAACAAAAAGCCTACTTCAAGATATGCCTTCACTCTTGTAGGGGGATCTATTGGTTGGATATCAAAGATTCAATAAACAATGGCTTTATCCACCACATAGGCAGAGTACATTTATATTTCATATTCTTGGAAAGAGGAAATTTGGTTGAAGGGTATTATAGGTGAAATAGTAATTGAAATTGATAATCATGGAGGATAGCAATTGATAATCATACCTTGGCTATGTCCTTTTCCAAAGCTTGTATTTAAGTAATCAAAGTCTAGCCCTAGAGCTTCAGAAATGGCAGCTAGTAACCTTAAAGTCATTTCTCTCACCTCCATAGAATACTTGGTCGCGATCTCTCTGTCACCAAAACATAGGTTGCTCAATGTATTTGTTGTTATTCTCGCTTGGAATAAGGGGCACTCATATATATATATGTGATAGTGTTTTTTGGGAATTAAATCTAAGATAATTTGGAGTTTTAGATTTTAATTTGATGAAAATATAAATTGAAATAAAATAAAAATTATAATTCGATAAACTAAATAGGTTATAAAAAAATAACCCAATTTTTTCTCATCCAAATTCATATCTAACCCCCAAAGAAAAAAGAAGCAAAATTGTAAATTCTAAAAAGTGAACTCCTTAAGCAAGACATCATCAAATCCCAAAAACACAAAAAATCATAAATTAGAAAAAATTGTAATTGATTACCTATAGGTTGCAGGTTTTGTGGGCCAAGAATGCATGACTTCCTCCAGAGGATGACATGGGTGCAACAGATATTCTCTCTAGTTAAGGACCTTTCTTTTTTATTGAAGAGAGTAGAAAAACAAACCCTTTGCACTGGGTCCTCCTCTGAGTAGAGGCATGTTCGGTCCTCCATGGGAATTTCAAATAATTATTTAGCGATTTCCACCATGGTTTTCATGACAATATTTTCTAGGCCATGGTTCACAATATGACCTCAACAATATGAAATAAAATTATTTGCAACCATTATATCACACTTTTTCACCCAACCAAGAAAGTTGTGGGTTTATTCATTCATGGTGTGTAATGGTGATTTAAATACTTTAATCAGGGTGATATTAATGGATTGAATCTCTGTTCTTTAAAACTTTAGTGGAATATGGTGAAAAGTTTCATAATTTGAGTTGATTTGATGAGTTTTAATTAGTTTTTTAGAATGAATTTTGGGGTATATTAGGATGGATTATCCTTATTTCGATAGTAGTTTTAGTGAATCCAATCCATGAATTATTAGAAATCAAAATTTACAATTCACATAAACTCAGAAGAGTCAAATGAAATAATAACCCTAAATTCCATGCAGGTGATTTATGGTAAATTCTTGATACCCTTAACCAAGACCTTTCACTTCAGTTGATGAGTTAGAATTTGATTTAAATAAAGCTTTGGTGAACATAAATGAACAACTGCATGATGTAAAGAAGAGGAACATAACATGTCAAGTTCAGCAATCATAAGAACACGTTGTTTGATAACAGAGTTCATCCGGGAGGGACTACATCTCCAAACCTCGGTGCCAAGATAGTGTAGGCCACTGCATTAAGTGATGTAAGGAGTTAAGATGTACATGGATGTGTTTTCTTTGACATACAAGGAAAATTCCCTGACACAGGAGTGGCTATACCTCTCTATGAGATGTTCCACTACCGGAACTCTCATCCACAAGAAGGACTCCTATCAGTATGACAATAGCTCACACATAAAGACTATGAGTACCTGCCAACATGGGAAAGCAAGGGATCTCAAATAACATATATGTGACAATGAGTATCCTGCCAACATGGTAGCAAAGGGATCTCAAACATAATACAAATCCATGATATAAAGTACATCAATAACAAAACAAGATCCCATGACTCATACATCAATAGGGATATGTACGGCACAATGTACCTCAGGGACAAAGGAGTACATGAAATCAACACATCATATACCTCACGCTGAAGATGACTGAAGAATTTTCTATTGCACTGCTGGATCTGAAATCACCATCACAATCGTGGCGTCGAAAGGTGTGAAATCGACTACTTACTCGCTGAAAGCTGACACCTGCAACTTCACTTCAAAAATTGATCGAAAAATATAAAGCTCAGATGGAAAATCTGAATATGTCATCAGATTCATGATGTTAAATAGTGCAAAATTGACTATCCATTTTTTGAATTCTGATGAAATGAAAATCTTGGGTAAAAAGGAATATTTTAGATTCCCCCTAGATTCCTCCAAGATGTTGCTCCATGCCTGGACTGGAAATATGAAACTCAAAAGGAGAATCTGACCTCTCCATTGTGTTCCCTATGAAAATACTGTGTAAAATGATTTTAAACTTGACTATATTCCGACATGGAGAAAAATTACTTCCCCAAGAAATTTCAAGGCTCATGGTTCCACTCCTTGTTTCTAGGCCTCCTCATGGTTCCACCTGCATCGAAATCCATGCTCTCCTCAAACTACATGCATGCTCTGCTCCTCCATGGCCTTAGGTGCACTATGAAATTTCGAGTTTAAATGGTGAATAGACGGAAAATTTTACAAGAGATTCCATTGGGTTGATGGTTGAGGGTGGAGGTCAAGGGTTCCATCCCCACCGACCCCACCGTATCTGGTCTTTTTTGGTTTTAAAAATTCACGTGAATTTAAATGGAGGGCAATCGGGTCTGCATTGGGCGGCTTGCCCCTTAATCCCCATTGGCACCGTTATGCTCCATATGGAGTTTTTGGTCTTGGCGGTGGAATTGACACCCTCGCCACCCGTTACATAAGAGTTGTCGTAAATAAACATGTTCGTTGGTGTTTGGGGGGGTTGTCACGTGGGCGGGGCCGGCAGGACCGGCCGCGGGGTCAATTCCTACCAACTTCAACATTTCTTATATATATATATATATATATGGCATGTGTTAGGTTGGGGGGTGGGGGTCACAACTTGCCCCTCATTTTATATATATCCTTTTGTTTTAAAATAAAACAAACCATTCATTTTGAAAAATTCGAAAATAGGTCGTTGGAGTGATTTTAAACATGTCACAATTTTTCCCAGGATTTGGTTGGAACTGGCCGGAATCCGGTGGCCAGTTTTCATCCAAATTGTGTCTTCCTTAAGACTGCCTAGTCACCAAATCAACCTAGAACTTTTATTGCTCCTAACTTTTGCATACGAGCTCGGTTTGACGAACCGTTCACACCATTGCAATCAGGACAACGAGATCTATGCTCTGGTCTTGGTTCGAGAGCAATATAAACACATTGATTTTTGAGATTTCATCTGCCCACTTTGTCCAGTTTGTGTCTCTAGGTGTGTCTCTGGAGCCACCTGGATCAATCCTCCCCACTAAGGAGCTTTTGGTCCCACAAAAGCATAAACAAGAATCTACACAGCTGTGTAGTATGCCTGCACCACGAGTCTCCTGAAAAGTCACCCTTCCTTCTCCTTCACCTGTGTCCTTCGAAACCATAAGTGATGAACTGACACCTGCACCTTCTACAAACCTGTAGTACAATCCCCTACAAATACATGCTCAAATTGACCAAATATGACCCAAAATATCTCCCATACTTTCCATGAGTTTATAACATGTACTCGGTGGTCAAGCTTACATCGAGATGGAAATCACCCCTAGCTATCATTACAAGAATAACAACATCATCATTGCATTTCAAAGTGATGGAAAACACCTCATCACTTTTACATTAAATAAATGCATCATGCGACTCATAAACAAGGCCAAAAACATCATCGTCGCATTTCGAAGTGATGGAAAACACATCATCACTTTTACATGAAAGAAAAGCAACACACGACTTATAAAACAAGGCCAAAAAATATCATTTTCGCTTAAACAAGTGTTGGAAAAGACATCATCACTTTCACAATTAAAAATGTGAAAATTTACTTACAAACACGGCCATGATAATTCAACGTATCTAGAAAAAAAACAATCTAGAAGAACCATCTCTTACTTATCAAAGTGAGTGGATCATTTCCCTGTGGTGAACTTGCTTGGTGATCAGCTCTTTCAACTAGTGTATGCATGGGTGCTTTGTCTTTAAGGCAATGCTCTGGATGGAGTCTCCATCATGTGGCTCTTTGGTGGCCACTTCGGTTGTAATGCGTGCAAAAGTTCTTTTTCCCCCAAACCTACTTAACCGATTTCTTTTCCTGTTGGGGAGAAGGATTTTCAAGCCTCATCCTCCTTTGTGCTGCCATACTTTTCCAACACTTAGAAAACACATGATTATGTAAACAAAAAAAATGACACATTTTGCAATTCCATGATTTATGACCGTAGTTATCAACATTCTTATAATCAAAATGCACTCTGGAATAATGAGACTTAGTATACCTTCTAGGGTGATCTCTGGTGTGATCATGGTGATGGGAGCTCGCCTCAATTCTTTCACTGCAACATGCATTACCATGGAATGATGGCGAAGTTTCCCCGTCATTCTTCTTCCCTAGAGATTTCATCAATATATGTTTGCCCTTGATGTCCTTCGAACATCCTTCTTCAATGTACCTGTAATATTTCTAAATTAGCATGCAGCTAATAGGAATATTAATTTTGTTGTTAATATCTAGTTAGATGAATAAATGGGGATGGAGGCTCATGTGTTGCTTAAGTAGGCATAAAATCCCTTATAATGTGAAAAGGGATCATGTTAATAACTAGATCAAACATCCTCATGTGTGAACAGGGTCTAAAATGTGTGGACAAATTCAAGTTTGACCAAGTCAACAACATTATTATGTGAGGAGTGGATCATAAATAAAGACAACTCAGTGTGAATGAAGATCAATCTAGCTAATCAGAATAAACACACCTTGGGTGTGAATGGAGACAATGCATGGAGACTAAGTCATGGTTGACTACATCAAACAGCGTTGTAAATAGATGAGTGGGACTAATGGAGACAGCGCACTTTTGGTGGAGCAGCCTTTGCATGGAAGCAACCTCATAATTGGGTGGGACCCTTGGTGGGGAAGCTCATCAACTATATAATGGAGGGAATGGCAGCCATATGGGGAAGGATTGAAGAAGATATTTTTTGTGTGGTCTGTTTAGACTTCTTGCATTCTTTGGTTGTTTAGCTAAGTTTGTTGCACTGTTTAGTGCAAGGGTTTTCTCATGCGGGAATTCTTCACTTCTTCTTGGAGAATTTGTTTTAGGGATCTAAGAGAAGCATCATGTGCTATATTTTTCACTATCTAGTGTTACGCCAAGTAGTCACCTTCAGAAAAATCGCAGTCCCTTGCAGAAACTACGTTATCTCTTAAGGTATTGCAATGGAGGGGTTCAATCCCTTGTTTTGTGAGCTAGTTTCCCTGAAGGAGGATCAACCTTTTTCCCGGAAGGCTAGTAGGAGAAGCTACAGCCATTTCTTTGCATGATAAGCCATATTTATGGAGTTTTTTAGCCATACAGTGTGATTCAGCCATAGATCTACATCAAATATTTCATGTATATCATGTTTGTCAAGAAACCCTTGCCGGGTCATCTTGGATCTATGTAAAAGAGACTAGATCTTTGTTTTTATGCTCTATTGATTAATAAATCATCAAATATGTTCTGTCTCTACATTTCTAAGTATAAACCCTCAAATAACTGCGCTGTCACTTTCTGCAGTAATTTCTGTTTGTAGTAGTCTTGGGGTTTCAGTGATTTTGGGTTGTTTTGAGCATGGGAGGCCTGTTTAACCAGGCTATAATGATTTTTTTCTGATTTCCTTTCACATTTTCTTGTTATAATGTCATATTTAATGGATCCATGGGCCGCATTTTTTTGTTAATGCTTATATTTCTGAAAAATGCATTTTCTGTGCATGTGTTGTTGGGTTTTCCCATTTGGGAATATTACAGTACCCCAAACCTTCATAGAGAGGTCTCTGCACAACCTCCAATGGTTGTGTTATGCCTTGGACACGAACGCCAAGTCCTCCTCCTCTGTACCCCATCTTGGTGAGGAGTCTCATGTCGGTTCCTAAAATGGGTATCTCCACACTTCCAACTGAAATGATAGCATGTGAAGAAACTGAAGAGAAATCAACACTGTTTACCTTAGTTGTTGATTGTGAAATAGGTGAAGAAGGATTCTCTATGCCTTCATTTCGCTTCACTTCCCCCAAGGCCTCTGTCGCAACTTGTAGCTGAACATGTAACTGCTGCTTCTCCTCCTTCTCTTCCTGTAGGAATGCCTTCAATGCATCATGATCTACTTGAAGAATTTCATTTTTGCCCTTCAATTCTTCCCATGCCTCTATCATGGCTTACAACTGAAGCTACAATCGATGTTTCTCCTCCTTCTCTTCCTGTAGGAGTGTCTTCAATTCGACGTTCTCTGCGGCTTGTTTTTCATAAGCCTCGTACAACATGTATGCTTTCTTAGAGACCCTGAGCATGGTCTCGTACATTTCCTTGACTTTCTCCATGGCTCAACTCAGGGAACGTTCAATGTTCACGCCTGCAATCCAAATCAGCAAGAAGACCTACTGTGATACCACTTGATCTAGGAAAAATTCTTCATACCCTTAACCAAGACCTTTCACTTTGGTTGATGAGTTAGAATTGCATTTAAATAAAGCGTTAATGAACATAAATGAACAAGTGCATGTTGTAAAAAAGAGGCGCATAACATGTCAAGATCAAAAATCATAAGAACACGTCATTTTATAATGGAATTCGTCCAGGAGGGACTACATCTCCAGGCCTTGGTGTTAAGACAGTGTAGGCCACTGTATTAAGTCTTGTAAGGAGTGAAGATGTACATGGATGTGTTTTCTCTGACATACAAGGAAAATTCCCTCACATAGGAGTGGCTAGACCTATCTACGATATTTTCCACTACCAGAACTCTCATCCACAAGAAGGACTCCTATCAATATGACAATATCTCACACATAATTACAATGAGTATCCTACCAAAATGGCAAACCAAAGGATCTCAAACAACATATATGTGACAATGAGTATCCCGCCAACATGACAGCAAAGGGATATCAAGCATAATACAAATCCATGATATAAAGTACATCAATAACAAAAAAATATCCCACGACTCATACATCAACAGGGATTTGTACTGCACAATGCACCTCAGGGACAAATAAGTACATGAAATCAATACATCATATACCTCACAATGAAGATGATTGAAGAATGGCCTGCTGCAATGCTGGATCTAAAATCACCATCACAATCGTGGCATCGAAAGGTGTGAAATTGATTGATCACTCGCTGAAATCTGGCACCTACAAATTTACTTCAAAAAGTGACCGAAAAATATAAATCTCAGATGGAAAATTTGAATATGCCATCAAATTCGTGACGTCAAATAGTGCAAAATAGACTATCCATTTTCTAAATTCTGATGAAGTGAAAATGTGGGGTAAAAAGGAATCTTTTAGATTCCCCTTAGATTCCTCCAAGATGTTGCCCCATGGGTGGACTGGAAATCTGAAACTCAAAAGGCGAATCTAACCTCGCCATTGCGTTCTATGTGAAAAATCGTGAAGAATGAGTATAACTTCGCTATATTCCAACATGGAGAAAAATTACCTCCCTGGGAAAATTTCAAGGCTCATGGTTCCGCTCCCTGTTTCTGGGCCTGCTCATGGTGCTATGCTATGCTCCTCCATGGCCTTGGGCGCACTATGAAATTTTGAGTTTAAATGGTGAATGAACGGCAGATTTTACAATAGGATTCGTTGGGCTGATGGTTGAGAGTCAAGCTAACTTGGCGGAGGTTGGGGGTTCCATCCCCACCGACCCCATTGTATCTGGGCTTTTTTCATTTTAAAAATCCACGCACATTTAAATGGAGGGGGGTCGGGTCCGCATTGGGCGGCCCACCCCTTAATTCCTATTGGCACCGTTATGCTCCGTATGGATTTGTTGGGGTTGGCAGTGGAATTGACACCCCCGCCACCCATTACATAATAGCAGTCGTAAATAAACATGTTTGTTGGTGTATGGTGGTGTTTCCGTGTGGGCAGGGCCGACGGGGCCAGCCACGGGTTTGATTCCCGCCAACTTCAACATGTCTTATATATGTAGATGGCATGTGTTAGGTTGGCGGGTGGAGGTCACGGCCCGCCCCTCATTTTATATATATTTTTTGTTTTAAAATAATAATAAAAAAAACCATTCATTTTGAAAAAATCGAAAATAGGTCGTAGGATTTCTTTTAAACAGGCGACAATGTTTCCTAGGATTTGGTCAGAATTGGCCAGAATCTGGTGGCCAGGTTTTGTCCAAATTGTGTCTTCCTTAAGGCTACCCAATCACCAAGTCAACCCAGAACTTTGACTGCTTGTAACTTTCGTATATGAGCTCATTTTGACAAACCGTTCGCACCGCTGCTATCAGGATGACGGCTCTGGCCCTGGTTCGAGACCAATCCAAACACTTTGAGTTTTGAGCTTTCATCTGCCCACGTTTTCTGGTGTGTGTCTCTGGAGCTACCTAGATCAGTAGGGAAGCTGAAAATTGACATTCTAGAATTGTTGATGAGTACCTGGAAATAACCATCCTCCTCCAATGCATGTTGGATTTCATGGACCACCTCTCCTCTGTTATGGCCAACCAGGTCCTGGAGATCCACCACTTGAATGTTGTCAGAGTAAGACACCTCATACAACTAGGGATGTTCACTGGGGGGGAAGGATATATTGACCTTGCACTTCAATTTTTTTCACTCCAAAGTAGATTTTCTATAATGACATTGAGGTCATTTTGAACGTCTTCTGATTTATATGACATCTCTGTGAACCTCTACACATCATAAGAAGTTTGGAATAGGCTTCTTGTAAGAAATAAGTTCTTTGTACATTACACTTCATGGAATGGAGGCGTTGGAGCATTATTAATTAGTGTTGGAGCATGCTTACTGAGTACTTAATTAAATTAATATATATTTTTTATATCAAGTATGTAATTTTTTTTAAACAGTTGGAAAATATTTCATAACTTAATTGTGAAGCCAACAGAGAGTACAATTATCATTAGCTACTATCCAAGAAAAACGCCTGACTCGTCACTATTTGTCAAGAAAAACCACACCATCTGAAATTACCCGTTGGTGGTGGTTCTAATATCTAATCTATAAATGAAAGATAAAATAAGTATTTCCATATCTATTTTAAATAAAACATTTTATATAAAAAAAAAATTTCTCAATTATTTTATTTTATAGAGATGGTTTAATTTTTTTTTAAGTGTCTTTCATATTTTAATATGCGAGAGATATATAATTTATTTTTTGTTTCCCAATACAGAGGAGAAGTGTAATTATTTAATTGTTTTCTAATGAAAATTATAATTAATGTCATACTAATAAAAACATTTTAATATTCAAAAACACAACTTAATATAAAAGATCCATTTTAACACCGAGAGGGATCAAATCTCTCTAGTTGCAAACATTTCCTCAAGTTTTGCACTCAAAAAGAGGTTTCCACCTCTAGAGGTTTAATCCCTCTCAAAGAAGTTTACACCTTCAGAGATTTGATCCCTCTTGTTGACAGAGTTAAATGTATCTTGGTTGGTTAATATTTTGTATTATATTATTATACTAAATGAAACCTTTGATAATAAAATATTTATTAACTAGGTGAAGCCCCTCTAAAATTCTCTTGTAAATATTATTAACTTACGTAAAAATAATTTGTTTCTTCTTAGCTTAATAAGTTAAACATAACCCCTGATCGAGATCCTAACTGGCCACAGATGGGACCCAACACGAAGACGGGGTGGGTGTACGTGGAGGAAGCATGCACTGGTTGTCACACCAAGGTCGAGGATGACGAGAGTAGGCAGTGATGGGTGGCTCTACCCATGAGCTTAATGAGGAAATTAAATAGAAATGCAGAATAGCCAGGCCCAACAAGTGGGTTTTCAGAAATGTTTGGAGGAAAGCGCCAGCGTACGAGGTGGAAGCGGGTTATTTACATCCTCCTCTCCATTTCCTGGTGGTTAGTTTTCAGTCACGTGAAGAGTAGCATCAAGAATTTCAGCGGTCGGGGGAGAACTCTGCCACCTTCAGTGTGATTTCGGCGAGGTTATGTATCAAATTCTCTTCTCATATCTGTCATGAAATGTGTATCCGGTTTTAGTTCTATGAAAATGAGGATTCTGGTATTTTTGGATTACCTGTATCTCCTTCAATGTATAGCTATGGAGTACCTAGTTTATGTATTAAATCCCCCTGTCACTTCTGCCATGAAACATGCTTCTGTTTTTCATTCCATGAAGAGGAAGATCCTAGTCTCTCTCGATTACCTATGTTTGTTTAAATGTAAATAAGCTAATGGGTTCTGTGTTCAGTATTTTAGTGATGGTGTCTTAGTAGGAATTGTGGTCATTTATCTTCACGCAAAGGGTATAATTCAGAACCGCCTTCTCCATGTTGCGGCCATGTCTGTTGCTTTTGTATGTTTTGAGTTTTTCTTGAGTTTGCTATGGTGTTATTGGCTTTGTAGGCTCTATTATGTTTTTGCATGCACTGTAAGGACCTTGCATGGCATTGTTATGATCTAGATTGTCTGTCTCCTCCATTGGATGCTTTCTAATCTGTCTAATTTTGGCTTCTCATTATTTCCTCGTCTCTACATGGCTCTAATTTGTACTGTAAGCCCCATTTTTGGGAATTAGATTGTATGGCCTCCAATGATTTTAATGTGGTTGGTGGCACTGTAAAGGTTTGCAGCAAGGGCTCGGGTTGTCAGTGGGTCAGTCATGTTGGTTGTTTTGTCACTTTTCTTAATTTGTCCAATTCTAAGGTTATCTGTACTACTGTAAGTTATTATAATGGGATTATCTGGGTCTAGGATATTTCGGGAATGAGGAGTTTGGTCTGTTACATTATGTATCTGGCGAATATTTCTATCGTAGCATGTTGTTCTGTTCAAGAGCTATCATTTGTTTTAAAATCGAGTCCTCGTAGTCTTTCAATGTTGAGTCTAGTGTATGTCGGTAAAGATAACCAGGCCGGGCTGCCCTCCAGAGAGCTTCGTGCTCATGTTTATATCTCATGTTTCTTTACCCTTGTCATGAATTGTACTATTGCAGGTCTTCCAAGCAATTCTTGCATGCATAGAAAGTTGTTGGAAGATTGGAAATTGAAGATAATGGTGAAAGGCCAGTCGACTAAGAAGGATGGAAAGGATAAGGGGAAAACCAAATCTCCCAAACCTGCCCCAGCCAAACGTTGTTGAAAGTCTGGTAAAGAGGTGATGGAGAATTTTTTCCAGACCTATTCAGATGGTACACCTTGTTACATCAAGTCTTTGATTCGCGAGTGGGAATAGGATGCAAGGGCCAAGGAAGAAGAGCAAGCTCACCTAGCTGAAGAAGAATTGAACCCTATGGTTACCAACCCTCATAATACTCGTAGCAAATTATCTTTTTTCCATCACTCCATCCGCACCTATTGGATATTGAAGTGCCTTTTGGTGAAGGAAATTGTTTCTATCCAAGAGATAGGGGGAGACCCTCGATAAGTTGCAACTCTAGCAGATATTAGCAGAGCCATCCAGGAAATCAACTTGTGGCAACATCACCGGAGCGTCTGTTTGGGGCGAATTGAGAAACAACTACAAAGCATGCACCAGGTTGACATGCCAGTATCAAATGTAAAAGACTCGACTCCTATAGAGTCATCTGATCATTGACTTTCTATATTTATGTTTTTGTTATGATAACGGATAGCATTTATGTTTCTTATATGTTTATGAAAGGAAATATAGTTAATAGCTACTTAAAGACAATAAGAGACCACCTTAAGATTTTTAAGTTTTGGATAGCCTATAACTCTTTAAGATGACCAACAGACCTCGTTTCCTACAGACAGATTAAGGCTAAAAGTTGTAATTTTTTTGACCTACATTTTGTTTAATGAATATAAAATAGCAAAAATCTACTAAGTTTAAAAAAAAAAAAGTAAAACATAAAGTAATCTTTAAAAAAAAATAATAAATCAATTATAAAATTATGATTCACCAAAATATAAAATAAGACAAATGATATTATAAGCAAATCCCTTGTAACGTATCCCTTATTAAAAAAAAAAAAAAACTTCAAAAAATCCTTCGAGAAATTTCTAAGCACCCACTTTCTTCCACTTATTTATGTAATGATCACAACAACCAAGAGAGTGAAAGGGTGAACTTTCTTTTATACTAATTGTAAATATTTTTTTATCTGGTCGTTGTTATCAAAAGTGGGGTTTTGTCTAATTGAACATAATATAAAGGGAGAAATTATATTTATTTTTATCTTTAAATATTATTTAAGGTAGTTTAAGAAAATTATATTTATTTTTATCCTTAAAAAAAGTTTGAAGTTCTTTTAAGACTCAAATATAGGTAAAGCAAGTTATAGGTTTTTAGTTATTAAATGGATTTTTGGAATAATAAAATATAACATTAAAAGTCTTTAGCAAGTATTAATATAAAAATAATAGATGCATATATGTGTCTTAAAAAAATTAAAGAGACATCTTGATTTTGTTTTGAAACATTGTATCCTTGATACAGAGAAATATGTATCTAAGTTTATGAGGTTGTAGATTGTTATAGTGTTTATGAGTGTGCAGATCGTTATATGCTGTTATTTTATTGTTTGGAATTTTTGTTAAAAATGGTATAAAAACTTGTAAAATGTAGAATATTTCTTTCATTTGGTTTTGAATAAATAGATATTGGATGTATTTTTAAGACATTTTCTGAAGATTATTTGATGTACTATTAAGATAGTCTTTGATTTTAAGGTAAGAAATTTAAAACTTATGGGTAGTAAAAACTATCTATCTATATTGTGATTTTACTCAATCAATAGAAAGATGTTTTTAACTATTTCTTATTACATATTAATAAATGTACAAATAGTGTGTTTAGATAATGTTAAGAGGAGACTAATTTGTCAAGCTAAGATGAAGTGATTTCAGAAAGCATAACTAATTTAGTTGTGGTATAAGCTAGCATTAATGCTATAATATATGGATAATATATGGATGGATCTTGGTACATCCTCTTGTCAAGATGTATTACCTGGATATTTATTCTAATGAAAAAACTTAATATTTTCTATTTGTATTTGAAAATATTTTAGTTTCTATAATTGTAATTAATTTAGGTCTTAAATAGGTTTGGAACCCATTAAATATTAATAATTCTAAAGTAATATCCTTTAGATTATCATTCAATTTGTTATCTATCTTAGAGAACACATTAAATTTGTTAATTTATGTTTTAGATAGGTTTGGAAATTATGAAATATTGATCATTTTAACCTAATATAGTTTGGATTATCATTCAATTTGTTATCTATATTCATTCATTTTAGATGAAAAAAATAGAAAGCTTGACATGCAAAGGCTATTACATATCATTTTTGGGATTCAACTGTGTTAAGTAAGTCATTCATCTATGACATTGCATCAGGTGATTCTCACAGGGGTGAAGAAGTGGTATTGAAACTAGTGAAATGAATCACACAATGTCAATCATCACTTTTGGGGCTTGCACCCGGTAACCAGGACTTCCCACGAGATCACCCATCCCAGGACTCCCAGGACTCCTCTGGCTCAAGCGCGCTTCACTGTTATATTAACAACAAAGCACCTTAGTCCCTACCACTCAAGTTAGAGATTATTGTAGGAAAAATTGCATAAGATAATAGTAAAAATGGAATCAAGGACTTGCTAATTTTTGTTGTGGTCACAAAAGTTGTTAATCATTTTAATTTCGCTATTATAACAAAATATGAATTTATTTATGAATTATTTCTTCAAAAAGATCTCTTATTCTTATTATTGTGAAAATGATTGAAGAATGGAGGAATCATGTGTTATTTTTCACTTTCATAAATAGTTATTCATGTGAGATATTGATCCCACATGTAAATGTTTACACTCATTTATGAACACTACAACATTTCTCTCATTCTATATTTTTAATAAAATGATATTTAAATATTTACAGTACAGACACTACCACATTTCTTCCATATATATATATATATATATATATATATATATATATATATAATAATCATTTTAAAAAATATTAATATAATAATTAACATATATAATAAAAAAGTATTTAATTTCTTGTATTTAAAAAAATGTTAAGTCCAAATTTATTTTACATCCACACACATCAAATACAGAAACATCAAATTTCATTAAATAAATATATATATTTGTATTATTGAGTATATAAAATTAAATAATTAAAAAGCATAACCTTAAAGAAATTAAATTCTTTATTCGTACTTGATAAAATCCATATTTTATTTATATTCTTCAATAATTATATTTGACCAATAATTAATAATTTAACTATTATATGTGTGGCTATACTGATGCTATTATAACTTTAAATATTATTGTTTTTAAAATTAAAAGTATTGCATGTTATAATTAATATGAATTATATATCATAAAAATTAAAATTGGACCCAAACACGTTGTAAAAATAAAGTTATTTATTTTTTACCTATAATGATTTACATAAAATTTAATGGAGTTAATGGAATTACTCTCTTTAAAACTAATATATATTTATTTTAATTTTAGGTCTACCAAGTACTTCGACAAATAAAAGCTCTCTAAGATACAAACTTTTTTTCTTAAAATACAAGATTTAAGGAAAGATTTGCACATGGAAACATTTGGTTTTTATTAATTCTTGGTAAATTCGAAGTTAAAATTGATTTATGTTGATTTTGAGAAACATAACTCACATTAAAATATTTTATTTATGATTAATGTTTATATATATATATAGAGAGAGAGAGAGAGAGTTCTATAGATATATGTTTTCTACTCTCCAATATAATTGGGGTACATATCAACATTTTAAGGTGTAGAATGTTAATCATAAATAAAATATTTTAATGTGAGTTATATATATATATATATATATATATATATATATATATATATATATATATATATATATATATAACTAACAAAACTAATTTTTATTAAGAGAATTCTATAGATCTATGTTTTCCAATACTTTTTTTATTAATATTTAAAATGGTATATGTCAATTCCATAATAAAAAATGAATAAATTATAAATTAATGAATTCTCCTTCTTTCTCTATATAAAATCCATATATATATATATATATATATATATATATATATATATATATATAATTCACATTTTACAAATTAAAATATAAATATATATCTCAATCATATTTGGAAGTAGAAAATAAATATCTAAAAAATTCTCTTTTTCTAAAATTATTTTTGTTATAAATATTTTTAAATGTTACATTTTTTCTTGTTTATATATAAAACTAATTTCAATAAATGCAAGATTTAAAGAAAGGTTTGTTCATGGAAATATTTGATTCCTTTTTACTCTTGGTAGATTTGATGTTCAAATGGATCTATGTTGATTTTGAGCAACACAATAATAAAGTGTGTGTGCGTTATATAGTACATACATAATGGACATTGAAATATTTTGTCCTAATCATATTCGACAATAGAAAAGATATATCTATAGGACCTTCTCTGTATATAAAAAATAAAAAAAAAATATATAAATAAAAATAAAAATAAATAAATACATAAATAAATAAAATAAAATAAAATAAAATTTTAGTTTTGTTGTAAGAGAGATCATTTATAACAAAAACTATCTTTTTATGAAGACTCTTATAGATATATGTTTTTTCACTACTTTTTGTTATGAATATTAAAAAATTAATATGTCGAACTCCATATTAAAAGAAATGAATGAATTCTCTCACTTTCTATACAAAATCCATTATATATATATATATATAGAAAACAAATACCCTTAGACTTTATCTATCTAAAATTATATCATATTTAGTAGAAAACAAATACCCTTAGTTTTGTTATAAATAATTTTTAAATGTTATAAGTTTGTTTTGTGTGTGTGTGTGTGTGTGAATTTCATATTAAAAAATAATTGAATTGCAAATTTTTCTAGAGAATTTATTAATGAAATATGCTCTCTATATATAATTGACATGCATGAAAATATAGTATTTATAATTCATATTCTAAACATTAAAAATGTAAAAAATCTATTAATGAAATATGCTCTCTATATATACAATTGACATCATAATATTTTATTTATAATTCATGTTCTACACATTAAAATGTTAATACATAACCGAGTCATACTTAGAAGTAGAAAACATATATCTATAAGAGTCTTTCTTTCTTTCTCTTTATATATATATATAATACAAAATTTAATTTTTTTTCTCATTATATATAATCCATATTAAACTTATTTTGGTTATTATTATTTTTAAATAATTACATATCAACTCCGTTAAATTATACACATGCATTACAATAAAAAAAATTAAATATAAGAAAATTTTAAATTTAAATTACTTTCTTTTTATAAATATAAACTAGATATAAAAATATAACACTATGATATTTAATATGAACATAAGTAACGGTTGTGGACAAACATACACCGGACAGAGAGGCGCGATGGCTCCTAGGGTTTTTTCTGAACTAAGCTACCACTCCATCATTTTTCCATTGTTTGGCCTTGCCCGTTCACGCTGCTGTGGAATGTCAAAGGCTTCAGCCAGCACTGATCCTTGTGTCTCCTGTGCTCCTCTGGGCGCTATCTCTCCCCTTCACTGCTTTTCTCAGAAAAACGATGAGGCCAGAACTTCTCACATCGATTCTTCAGCTCGGCCCTCTGCAGCCGTGATTTGGAATAGTCACCCCCTTCATGCACATACCACTAGGGTTAAGCACAGTCCTACAGTGAATACATTGTTTTCTCCTCGAGCTGTGATTCTAGGGATGAAAGCCTGCGAGCAGAATGGTTTTTCAACTACCTTCGAACTGCGTCGGATTCTCCAAAACCGTCGAACCTCTGCCTTTCAGATCCAAAACACTTTGAGTGATCCGGAACGGCTCGATGGGTGCGCAAGGAAGCTCTTATGGGAGGGAAAAAATACCCATCTTCATGGCTATTTTCCTCACTCCACAACTTCTCTCAAACCCCAGCAGCAAGTTCTAGAGAAGATGGATTACCAGAGAACCAGTTGGCTCTCTTCTAAGATATGTAGAGGCAAGCAAAATTCTATTGTTCACGCTACTTCTTGTCAGATCCGTTAGCCCCCTATGAATTTTTTGACAAGCAAATAGGGGGCTAAATTGTTTTTGAGCCTTCAATGAATGCATTTCCCCTTAAAACACATCATCCTTGAAGCCTCCTTGTGCCTTATCCTTTGATAAACCCTCACTATTGTTCCTAGTTTAAAAGCCTCTCTGTTATAAAGAAGAATGCCCAAAGGCCTCCATTTCCCCCTACTTCATCCCCACTAAAAATTTGTTTTCTTCCCTTTTACTCCTCTCTTTTTCCCCGTTAACCCTCTAAGTCATCTCCATTCCCCTTTTAAGCCTTTTACATTACCTTTGTTTGGCTTAAAACCCCCTATTCCCTCTACTGAATCCATTTCCTGGCCTTTAAAAGCATTAAAAATAGGCCAAAAGACCCACTTTTCACTTTATGAGGCTTAGCCCTTTCCGGCCAGCCCCCTAACCACTTCCTCACATGACCCCAGCACTAAGACCAAGCGCTAGCCTGTAAGGCACTAATCGCAATCAAAAGTGCAGAGCAGGGTGCAGTTTCTTTGCAAATTCGAAACCCCCGATGCGATAGTGTATTTGTTATGTTCAACCCCGCCGCGATATGAGCCGGCTATCTGTTCAAATCCGACGGCCAGCGCAGTCCCTTTTCGCACGTGTTTTCCCCCCCGTTCACCCCTCTGGTCGCAGATCCACTGTCCACTTGATCCGCAAATCTACGGCCCAGAGTTTATCCGCCCCGGTGGTACCCGCGACATTCACTGTTCAAAAACCGGCAGTATCTATCACACCGCGTTTGGAGGGTGAGCGGTATTTTGCATTTCGCAACGATGCCATTCACCACATGACACGTGGCTCCTAGCACTATTTAAAAACCGCCCCCCATTGCGCGTTAAAGTTCGGCGCTTGACTCGGCGCGATATGCACATGCACCGTCCGATCTGGAGTTCTCCATCCAACAGTGATCGCGCCACGAAGATGCTCGGGCGTTAACCAAAGAAAAGTGACCCATGGCCCACCATCTGTCACCCTCCGACGTGTTTTCCACCGTCGATCTCCTCCTGAGATCGAACGGCTAGAATTAAACCCGCACCCCGCCATCGACTGGGTCTCGCCATGTCACCATTCCACGTGTTGTCCTCGCATTTTCCTTGGCCCCCATATATTCCATTCAAAGGTCAAATGTCCATTGTCTACGTTTAAATTTGCCACATTCTGCCAACTTTCACCAGACCATTTTTCACCATTTCGTTGCTTTTCCTACCCTCATCCTGCATTTTTCCACCATTTCACTAGACTGCACTACCATCCTCATTATCCCCGCTACATCCATCCTCCCCATGCATGGTTTTCCTAATGTTTTTACATGTTTTGCAGGGTTACAGGGAGGCGGAAAACCGCCATGGTTCATATGCACTATTGTAGTGACACGATTCGCAGAAGAAGCTGAATTTAGAGCCTGATATTGCAGGAAATGTCCAGAAAGGTGTCAGCAGCATAAATTTCATCAAAAGATAGAGTTCAGACTCTGCAAAATCTCTCCAGCACCTTTAAAACTCAAAAATTCACTAACAGAAACAGTTGAAGCGGCAAAGAGTATCAGTGTGGAGCTAGGGAGTTTGAATGCACAACATTGAAGATATTTATCCTTAATCCACTAATTTAAAAGCAAGGTACCAGTTTGAAGACCTCATGAATCACACGGGAGGTCCAGTGCGCAGAAAAATGATATCATCAGGGTTTCACATCAGCAGAACGTCTCCCCCTGAGAAAGGACACAGTATTGATTACTATTTTAGTCTACATTGTGTCAACGAGAAGTTTTCCAGCCCTGACAACAGTCCTATGCTATCAGAAGCATTTGTTACATGGTATGGCAGACCCAAAGTCATTGATATGTTTTTTTTCAGCTCACCAGAGTATTGCAGAGGTATTACAACAAGTACATCAAAGACATACCTAGAGTAAATTGCAGCCTGACGAAGACTACTCTTTCATCCAAGAGAGTACTGAAGATAAATACCCAGAATTTAAAAAAGAATGGGGCCTCGACCCTCCTCCTCTCCAGAGTTTTAATGCTGCATTTAGTTTTCCATCTACCTCCTCTACTCCTCTTCAACTATAAGTTCATGAAGGAACTCATTGTAATGGTTATTGATCGGATATCTGAGATTTGCAAGTTGTTTCCTTTGAGACACAGTCTCTGTGTGAAGTTATAAGATAGGCTGAGGAAGATGTATCCAGACTGAATATTCAAGCTATTGGAAATGTTGTACATGACTGGTGTTCCTCTTAATATGACAAACACATTTCTTTGGATCTTGATTTAAAGCAGCTGGTGATGTTTTCTATCTCTGTGTTTTATTTCATTTCATTACATTTCTT
This sequence comes from Pinus albicaulis, assembly GCA_034641835.2. NCBI lineage: Eukaryota > Viridiplantae > Streptophyta > Pinopsida > Pinales > Pinaceae > Pinus > Pinus albicaulis. Next base: position 1,415,662,767 of record CM076581.1, read on the forward strand.
CTGGCACTCATCATAAATCTGGCATAGGATTTACCCTTGTTAGGTACCCTATGTCTCTGCTCTCCCTGCCTTTAATGTTTTTCTGCTATATGTGTATCTGAGGATTGATTTCAATTGATTTAACCAGTGTAGTGATCAGATATATCACTAGCTGATCTATGAATTAATGAGGTTAGTTTCTTAGATGTTCTTGTTAGGATTTAATTGAATGAATTGGCAACACTGGGAGGTCTAGAATTCGGTCTCTATCTCACTAGGATCCTTTTCAGTCAATTGAATTTTTCCAAGTTCAAAGTCTCTCTCTGATCTCAGGTTTTTAACTTTGTGTTCTAGATCTTTAATGTTTTCCTTGTCCGAAGAGTTAGCCTTTGGATTCTAGATCACAGGTGTCCAATGGCATGCTCGGTCCCTGGATCTGATTTCTAAAGGTCACCTTGGAGGTTTCCTTGCTTTCACTTTCCCTCTTACCCTTTCAAGCCATACTATCATCTTTAAGATCCATCGCTTAGACAGAGCCAGCTCCAACCGAAAGCCCCGCATACCACAGTGCGGGGCGCTTCTTACGATCTCGACTTTCCATTTAACAGTCCTGCATGTTCTCCTCAATTTGTCTCCTTTGGCCTAAAACTTTTTGCTCAAATTTCCCTTGTCTCATTTTGATCCCTTCTTTCCAGTTTCCCAGCAACCAAACAAGCATCAAACAACCAAACCTTGTGCCCAAAACTAGCCTAATATATTAACGTTTGAACTTCAAAGACATATACCTTTGACAATCATAGAGAGATCCCTCTCTGGACCTAGAAGGGCTAGATCTTCAGGTCTGAAAGTGGTTCTAATGTTTTCTCATCTTTTCGTCTTGCCAATCTAGCCAAAACATGGGAACCCCAACATAATGGCAACTCACTGGGGACGAGACCAATCAGCCTGATTTGGTAAATCACTGTGGTGGGCAGTAAAATTGTAAATCCTCCACCTTGCGACTCCATAGTTCCTAAATGATAAAAGACTCCACTGGTGATCAGTAGGCCGCTGATTATCTGTGTTTCCACAAGACTCCACTGGGAGACCATGTCGCAGTACAACATCAGCCATGCTAAAGACCAAGTCACTTCACTAATGGAAGACTCTGAGAAGTTTGCAAAAATGCATCCAAGTTTCATAGCAGAGTGTCGAGATGTAATGTCACGTGACTTGGCAGAACTGGAGGTGGAGGACCTCCCTGGGGCTATTCTTCTCAGCTCAAATTTCAAACCCGTGCTCCAGAAAATTTTCTTAGAATTGGTGGTTGAAAGGTATGAAGCTAAGATCGAACTTCTGAACTCACAAGAAAAATCATATCAATTCAAAGACCCAAGAGCCTTTTTCGAAAGTCTCCCTCCTCCTAAAAGAGAAGAGATTCCACTACCTTTCGAAGTACAAGAAGAAAACGATCTGGTTCTCAAGAGCCACACTGAAGATGCAGTGGAAGAAGCAATAGTCAGAGTTGCCCAGGATGAAGAGAGCCTACCAGTCATGGTAGGCCTAAATGAAGCAATTGTACATCATATGTCCTTCGATCCTGTGGCAGAATATATGGAGGCCCTGATCAGTCCAAATTCTCCAGCATTGATCCTTAGCACGGCCCAAATTCATCAGGAATGGACACTACTGATGGTGACCTCAGTTTTGAAGATCCAACGTCAGAACATCCTGTGGTTATCTCTGATAGGCAGTCAGTGCTCCTATCCTTTTTTACTACTGCTTGACTGGTTGCATTGGCATTATTGTATCACCTAGAGCATCAGAGATTTCCAGGTTAGAGTAGAGTAGGTAGGAAGTCTGAAATAAAGCTCAGTGTGTGAGCATGTAGTTAGTTGTTTTAATTTCTACAAAGTCCAGCAAGCCAGACTTTCTAATCCTGGCTTGAATGTTTTTTCAATTTCTGTCTTAGGATGTAGAGAAGAAGTATGCTAGACATTTTAATCCTAGCGGATATACTTTAGGTAGAGAAACTATGAGACCAACAGTTTAATCTGGTCTCATGGAGTAATAAGGGTAGAAGTAGAATAGTTTTATTTCCCTGCTTGTAAAAAATTGATGATGTAAAGGGTCTGCAAGTCCAAATGCACCCAGAAGAAAAAATGTTAGGACTATAGTCTGGGTAGGTAGTTGTTTGGGAAAATGTTTACTGCTGATATGATGTCTTCGTGATTTGTGGCAGTTGATCCAAGAAAAAGGGATGAGTCAAGTACTAGGCATCTGGCCTACACCAAAGATCATGTTCTGAATTCTTGACTCCTTTAAGAAGAATCCATCCCCATGTGGAGCCACTGTTAGCCCCCTATGAATTTTTTGAAAAGAAAATAGGGGGCTAAATTTGTTTTGAGCCTTCAAGGAATGCATTTCCCCTTAAAACACATCATCCTTGAAGCCTCCTTGTGCCTTATCCTTTGATAAACCCTCACTGTTGTTCCTAGTTTAAAAGCCTCTCTGTTATAAAGAATAATTCCCAAAGGCCTCTATTTCCCCCTACTTCATCCCCACTAAACCTCTGTTTTCTTCCCTTTTACTCCTCTCTTTTTTCCCCGTTAACCCTCTAAGTCATCTCCATTCCCCTTTTAAGCCTTTTAAATTAACTTTGTTTGGCTTAAAACCCCCTATTCCCTCTACCAAATCCATTTCCTGGCCTTTAAAAGCATTAAAAATAGGCCAAAAGACCCACTCTTCACTTTATGAGGCTTAGCCCTTTCCGGCCAGCCCCCCAACCACTTCCCCACATGAACCTAGCGTTAAGACCAAGTGCTAGCCTGTAAGGCACTAATCGCAATCGGAAGTGCAGAGCAGGGCGCGGTTTCTTTGCAAAGTCGAAACCCCCGATGTGATAGTGTATTTGTTATGTTCAACCCTTCCACGATCTCAGCCAGCTATCTGTTCAGATCCGACGACCAGTGCAGTCCCTTCGCGCGCATGTTTTCCCCCCCGTTCACCCCTCTGGTCACAGATCCACCGTCCACTTGATCCGCAAATCTACGGCCCAAAGTTTATCCGACCCAGTGGTCCCCGTGACATTCACTGTTCAAAACCAGGCGGTATCTATCACACCGCGTTTGGAGGGTGAGCGGTATTTTTCATTTCGCAGCGATGCCATTCACCGCATGACACATGGCTCCGAGCACTGTTTAAAAACCTCCCCCCATCGTGCGTTAAATTTCAGCGTTTAACTCGGCGCGATATGCATGTGCACCGTCCGATCTGGAGTTCTCCATCCAACGGTGATCGTGCCACGAAGATGCTCGGGCATTAACCAAAGCAAAGAGACCCATGGCCCACCACCTTTCACCCTCCGACGCGTTTTCCACCGTCGATCTCCTCCCGAGATCGGACGGCTAGAATTAAACCCGCGCCCTGCCATCGACCGGGTCCTGCCACGTCACCATTCCACGTCTTTTCCTTGCATTTTCCTCGGCCCCCATATATTCCATTCAAAGGCCAAATGTCCATTGTCTACATTTAAATTTGCCGCATTCTGCCAACTTTCACCGGGCCATTTTTCACCATTTCACTGCTTTTCCTACCCTCATCCTGCATTTTTCCACCATTTCACTAGACTGCACTACCATCCTCATTATCTCCGCTACATCCATCCTCCCCATGCATGGTTTTCCTAATTTTTTTACGTGTTTTGCAGGGTTACAGGGAGACGGAAAACTGCCATGGTTCATATGCACTATTGTAGTGACACGATGCGCAGAAGAAGCTAAATTTAGAGCCTGATATTGCAGGAAATGTCCGGAAAGGTGTCAGCAGCATAAATTTCATCAAAGGACAGAGTTCAGACTCTGCAAAATCTCTCCAACACGATTAAAACTCGAAAATTCACTGACAGAAACAGTTGAAGTGGCAAAGAGTATCAGTGCAGAGCTAGGGAGTTTGAATGCACAACATTGAAGATATTGAGCCTTAATCCACTAATTTAAAGGCAAGGTACCAGTTTGAAGACCTCATGAATCACACGGGAGGTCCAATGCACAGAAAAATGATATCATCAGGGTTTCACATCAGCAGAACGTCTCCCCTTGAGAAAGGACACAGTATTGATTACTATTTCAGTCTACATTGTGTCAACGAGAATTTTTCCAGCCTTGACAACAGTCCTATGCTATCAGAAGCATTTGTTACACGGTATGGCAGACCCAAAGTCATTGATCTGTTTTTGTTCAGCTCACCAGAGTATTGCAGAGGTATTACAGCAAGTACATCGAAGACATACCTGGAGTAAATTGCAGCCTGACGAAGACTACTCTTCCATCCAAAAGAGTACTGAAGATAAATACCCAGAATTTAAAACAGAATGGGACCTTGGCCCTCCTCCTCTCCTGAGTTTTAATGCTGCATTTAATTTTCCATCTACCTCCTCTTCTCCTATTTATCTATAAGTTCATGAAGGAAATCATTGTAATGGTTGTTGATCGGATATCTGAGATTTGCAAGTTGTTTCCTTTGAGACACATTCTCTGTGTGAAGTTGTAAGATAGGTTGAGGAAGATGTATCCAGACTGAATATTCAATCTGTTGGAAATGTTGTACATGACTGGTGTTTCTCTTAATATGACAAGAACATTTCTTTGGATCCTGATTTAAAGCAACTGGTGATGTTTTCTATCTCTGTGTTTTATTTCATTTCATTACATTTCTTCTGGCACGCATCAGAAATCTGGCATAGGATTTACCCTTGTTAGGTACCCTATGTCTCTGCTCTCCTTGCGTTTAATTTTTTTCTGCTATTTGTGTATCTGAGGATTGATTTCAATTGATTTAACCAGTGTAGTGGTCAGATATATCACTAGCTGATCTATGAATTAATGAGGTTAGTTTCTTAGATGTTCTTGTTAGGATTTAATTGAATGAATTGGGAAATCTGGGAGGTCTAGAATTCGGTCTCTATCTCACTAGGATCCTTTTCAGTCAATTGAATTTTTCCAAGTTCCCTTGAGCTGGGAGCCGAAGCATTGACAGTTCAAAGTCTCTCTCTGATCTCAGGTTTTTAACTTTATGTTGTAGATCTTTAATGTTTTCCTTGTCCGAAGAGTTAGCCTTTGGATTCTAGATCACAGGTGTCCAATGGCACGCCCGGTCCCTGGATCTGATTTCTAAAGGTCACCTTGGAGGTTTCCTTGCTTTCACTTTCCCTACTACCCTTTCAAGCCATACTATCATCTTTAAGATCCACTACTTTAGATGACTAACCCAACTGAAAGTCTGCATATTGAATAGCAAGTAAACCTTTCCTAACTCCATTTGCCCAATGGTCTTGAATGTTCTCTGAATTTATCCCCCCTTGGCCTAAAATCCTCTTTGCTCAGCCTTGTCTCATTCTGAGCCCTTCTTTCCAGTTTCCCAACAACCAAACAAGCATCAAACAACCAAACCTTGTGCCCATAACTAGCCTAATATCTTGACCTTTGAACTTCAAAGACATATACCTTTGATAATCATAGAGAGATCCCTCTCTGGACCCAGGAGGGCTAGCTCCTGAGGTCCGAAAGTGGTTCAGATGTTGTCTCATCTTTTGGTCTTGCCAATCTCGCCAAAACATGGGAACCCCAACAAGATCCATATCCTTCTCCTTTCGGGCAAAACTATGCTGCAATGGGTGAGATCTTCGGATCTGGTCCAAGACCTCAACCACGTCCTTGAACATAGGCTGAGGATTCCATATGCATCTTAGAGACTTCTCTATGAAGGTAAACAACTTGAGGATATTCATCCCCTCTCTTTTTAAAGTATTAATAGAAATGCATCTATTGTTTTCACCCTTCGTCTGAGAGGAGGCGCAGTTGGATAGTCATCTATAGCTCCGACATTTTCCTACAAAGATGTTGTCCATGCTCAGATACCCAATAAATCAACTCCATCAGCTCAGGTTCCCAAGCATTTTTTGGTGGACAAACTGGAGGAAATCCCCTCCATTGAAATATTGCATCCAACGCTGGATGAAAAAATCCAAAAGTATGTAGAGCATGCCATCATTTGTAGATTTAATGGACTATGGCCACGCACGACAGATCTTTACTAATGGATCCACTCCAACTGGACCAAAAATTGCAAGGTTTTATTCTGCTCAAAGGGCTTCTTCATTGTAGTGTTTGCTTTCAGTGAAGACTACCAAAAAGCTTTAACAGAAGGCCCATGGTTCTGGGGCAGTGCAGGTTTATTTCTCACCCACTGGTTCCCAGATTTCGATCCATCTACAGAAGTCATCACCAAGCTACCCATTTGGGTCAGACTTCCTAATCTCCCGGCACATCTATAGCACTTCGTTGTCTTCCAAGGGATTGGAAATACTCTAGGACATTTTCTTGCCACAGATTCCTCGAGGGGGGGGGAAGGCATATATACCTTTGGCAGAATTTGCGCAGAAATAGATATGAGCAAAGGGCTGCCTAATCAGATTAATCTCAAAATTGGAGACTTCCATTGGACTCAGACCTTGGACTACAAGAACACAGCCTTCTGCGGCCGGCATTTCCATCAAACAGGGCACCTTCAGAGCTCTTGCCCCTCGATTCTTGCCCAAAAGAAGAAATTCAATCATAAGTTGAAATTCAAAAGCTAGAAATATCATGATCCTCCCCCCATGGATGATATTGACTCCTTCAGCTCGGATGAAGAGGAGGGGGAACCAGAAGGGGAGAATGCAAAGCAGTCGTAGGACCCGCCTTCGACAAGCCCCAAGGAATCTAATGTTCCACCAATCTCACAGAAAAGAACTCATGAGTCTTCTCCCTCGGATTCAGACAAGGAGACCTCTCCGACAGCATAGCTCAGTCTGAAAATCATACCAGCTCAGCCGCATCATCTTGGCTGGGTCAAAGTTGGTAAAAAGAAAGGGAAAATATGTTGAATGGATGATTCAACCCATGGTGGGTAGAATCCTTTGTTCAGCTCTTGTCACTTTGTTATTTCTTGTTCATTTTTGCTTATTGCAATGCTCTCTTCATGGTTTCTCTTAGGGGCCGAGGTGGATAGTTTATCCTTTCCAGCTTCCCATTTACTTGCTTCTCTTGATTATAACTTCTTATTGTACCATCTGCTCTCTTAATAGAATTAGTTTTACGAAGGAAAAAATATATATATGAACATAAAAATATTTTCTTTATAACTAAGTGTAAAATATTTTTCTGGTTATGAGTATATTTATGTTTTAACTATTACATGTTGATTAAATATAAAATGAATTACATATCATGTGATATATATTATATATGTCAACTCTATATTAAGTAGTGAAAAAAGTACATCTCCTTAATATTATTATTATTATTTGGGAGGATGAGGTTCACATATCTATATATCACCACACATACATAATCATAATGAATTATATATCATGTGATATATATTATACATGTCAACTCTATATTAAGTAGTGAAAAAAGTACATCTCCTTAATATTATTATTGTTATTTAGGAAGATAAAGTTCACATATCTATATATCACCACACATACATAATCATGTTAATAAGATTTAAACTTAGGTGAAGAGTTTATCATTAAACTCTTTCACTCACCTTAGATATACTCAATTAAATTTAACATATACTTAATATCTAAAAAAAAATATCTCAATTAAAAAAATAAATATTAAAATAAAATGGGTTTCACATGCACATCTATCAAATACCAAATACAAAACTATCAAATTTCATTAAATATTAGTTATTTTATTATTTAGTAGATAAAATTAAATAATTGAAAACCTTATACTTTAAGAAAATAAATTATTTAATCATATTTAATAAAATCCAAATTGTATCTATATTTTCTAATTATTTTATTTTATAAATAATTAATAATTTAACTACGGTTTATCCTAATATTATTATAACTTTATACACCATAATATTATTATAATTTTATACATACGGTTATCCTAATATTATTAGTTTTTAAATTAAAAATATTCCATGCTACATATGCATGATAATCCATATGAATTAAATATTATAAAAAATCAATTTCCATGCTAAACACATATGCATGATAATCAATATGAAATATATATTATAAAAATTTAATTTCCATGCTAAATATATAGAAAAATAAGGTTCCATATTTTCAAATATGGAAAAAATAGTGATTTACATAAGATTTAATGGAATTACTTTCTTTAAAACTAGTATAGATTTATCTTAATCTTGAATTTATCAAGTGCTAAGAAATGGAAAATATTTTAATATGCAATTTTTTTTTAAATGTAAAACTTAAGGCATTGTTTGTATGTAGAAATATTTGATTCTTCTTGTCTTTTTGTAGATTTCAAAATTAGAATGGATCTATATTGATTTCCATTTAAAAAAAAAAAAAAAAAACTTAAATTATGAAATGGTATGATTTCCAAAAAAAACAAATACTTAAGCATACACATTCAACGGTTCCTCCAATCTGCTATTATTTCTTTCACTTTTTCCTTAGCAACTAAATTAATTAGAAGTTTTGTTATTTTCATTCTCCTTTTTGAACCATAAAAATTTGACTATCATGTATCCTCAAAGATGGAATTTTGGTGCACAATTCTTATGCAACAAGTTTTGCAATTCCACACACTCGTATTCAACCATTAATAAGTCAACCAAGCATAAATTCAGCGAAGTGGAACACAACCATCATAGGGATGAAAAAAATACTAGTCACATGAACCAATGAAGCAATATACCTAGTTAACCAATCAAAAATATCAATTCTTAACTTTGCAAGTAGGTCTACCTTTGCAAACTCCAATACCTCCAAGTTGATGATGGCCTACACATGCTTTGTTAGTTGAGTTGTCTGACTGATTTTAGAAATATGTGTGTGAGGTCAACCTCCATGTCTATATTTCTGGTTTATATCGATTCCTCCAACCTCTTGGTAAAATCATTTTCAAGGCCCAAAATCCTTTGGAAGTCAACTTTGCAATGTCGGGCTAATGGTAATAGTCAATCCCAACATATATGACTCCTTGTACATATATATTATATAATAATATAATATATGTGGTTGAAATTATTTAGAGTTGCACTTGATATTATTTAGTATTGTAATTAAAATACGTAACTTTGTGTTTTCATATTAGATGAACATGTACATTGTACGACAATTTTTTAATTTAGTTGCAAAATAGCACTAATTCTAATTCATTTATGTTGATTAATAATGAACACATAAACTCAATCTAAAAATACTAAATTAGCAGTTTATATTGAATAAAGATGAACAAAAATAAAATGAATACATGACTAAATTAGTCGTCTATAATGATTATTAATTAAATTAAATTAAATGAATTTAAACTACTAAATCAACCATTTATATGATGAATATGAAATTACAAAAAATATATAAATGAGTACCGCAAATGATAAATTTTTTATTACAAATAACAACTAAATTTTGCATATATACGACTATTAGTCACTAATTTACTGTATCTTATAACATGATGAAATTTAGTCATATTTCTTTGGTCATTAATTGGTTTCAAACAATGACTAAAATTTAGTAGTTAATTTATAGTATCTTATAACACGACTAACATTTTGGTCATATTTCATTGGTCATTAACTGGTTTTTTTTTGTGATCATATAGTAATATATTTTGGTGTATATTTGGTCAATAGTTTTGGAAATTAGTAACTAAATCAATGACCATACTTATGACTAAATATAACACTAGACGATAAAATTGAGACAACCAATTAATGACTAAGTTAAAAAAGACTCAAAGTTGGTCGTGTTATAAGATACTGTAAATTAGCTACTATTGGACACCAATTGAAAAATGGTCGTTTATATGAAAATTGTAGTTGCTTTTTAGTAACTAATAAGCCATTTTATACTAGTGTATGGATGCCCAAATGGAAATCCAAACAACAAGAAAATCTAGCCAAAACTATTTAAGGGAATCACTCTTCTTCCACAAGCAACCCCGACACAAATTTACCATAGAAACTTGTCCTCCTCGACCTTTAAGCTAGTTATAGCCCAAAATTTCATCTAATGAAGTCATTTTTCTTGTCTCTGCTGAGGAAATCGCTTCTCCAACACTTTGGAACCTCTGCCCGACCTCTAAAACTGAAAACGATTTTTGCTCCAGCTAAATCGAGTTGCTCTTCTGAAGTAACTACGTAGCCCTTTGCATTTCTCGAGTGGGAATAACTCAGCCTCCTGCTGCAACCTGTTTGAATCTAGAAAAATTCCTCTTAATCACTATCTCTACCCCTCACTGACTCTCCTTCGATCTCTGGCTCTCTAGAAACTATTGTTGCTCTCTGGAAATCGATATGCCAAGGAAATCTAGTTGTTGGTGTGTATTCTCCAATTACACATCGACTTCTTTTTATAGTCTTCTATTAGGACTCCAACGACCAAGATTATATCTTAATAAATGGATATCTTAAAGTCGATTTGTGTGATTTTCTATACTATTGTCGCATTGACTTAATTAATTCTGATTAATTGATCATATTCCCTAAGTTTATATTAAGGAAATATTTAAAAATCGTTTAATAATCTAATTAATTCATCTCTACGTGGAATTTCCAGAAACGAATTTTGGGTTTTGGATATCTCATGTATTCTAGCCTCTCCACCAAGTTTCATTGGTAGAACACATCTAATGCTACAAAAAATTAACACTACCTCTTAGCGAGTACTATGTTCTAGTATTGCACACCCTGCTACAACACTCTATCTCCGTATGATCCCTTCGTTATGATATTGATTTCCAAACACTATGATTACTTGCCACTTCCCACCAACCACTACGCAACTCTGATACTACATCTTTGACGTTGCTGACTTGATTGTACTACTGCCAATATTGCATCTGTATTGCGACTCCCTCTCATCTCTTTTTGCTGCAACTGTAACTACTTCAATTGAGAAGCATCTAAAATACTGAACTATATGTTCTATTGAATCTCTCCTAAGTCTCGACTACTATTAGCCTTTGCATTGTCACTGAAGAATCTACATTGTTGCCAACTCTGCACTGCATTCCTGAGCACTTGACTACTACTAGCCTGCAATTTTCACTCTGATATCTTACTGCATCTCTGGACATTGATCCATCTAGCCACTAAAAAATGTGGGCCCCTATAGCTAGGCAATGATCCATGAGCTGGACTCCCGAATGGACCTTGCTCATCTGGCACGCTGAAGTTTCATGCTCCTCCTCCTGGATATGGTACCCCACTATCTCCTTTCAAGCTTATTCCATCGTTGGGACCCTTCATTTCTTTGCAACCTGTACTAGACAACTTGCACTTCCTTCGACACTTATTTACGGCAATTGAAAATCAAACTGCTGCCCAAATATTCATTCTGGATAGCTCCCATAACCTCCTCTGGAAATCTCATACAGTGATCCTTACAAAGTTACAATATATGTGAAACTCAATACTAGAGAAAATAAACTCAATATTCTCCCTCTTTCCTGTTGCTCATTTGTTGGATTTGCTACTTGCACTCCCTTCTAGAGTGAGAAGATCTTGTAACAACTACTGCCAATATGCAACTAAAAAAATTAGATCTCTAAAACTCGAGATCCCCTAAGAGAAATTTTCCCTCTATGTGTGCTTTTCTCTTCTACCTGACGTTCGTTCTATTGCTACAAAACCATCTACGTCCAACCAAGGAATCTACTCAACGAAATATAAGCTACAACTACTCCATCTGACTGTTGGAATTACTAACTGATGAAACTCGACTTCTCTGAAACCCAGCAACTGAAAATCAAATTTCTTCCCTATCAATCTGGCCTGCCTATCTGAGCACTACTTTGCCTCTAATAATTTCAGTTTTTTTCTCCCTCTAAGAAGTGAAATTATTTCCTCCACTTTGGAGATTTCCCACTAATCACTTACATTGTGATACCATGTGAAAATTTCAAATCTGAAATCCTATTGTGGCAACTAGAATTTATTTTTCTAATTGTTAATTATTTTAACAATTTATTTATTATGACAAATATCAAATAAATAGCACTACAACCTTCACAAATAAAAATTTGAAAATAATAGCGTTGGAAACTAAGAAATACTAGCACACACACACACATAAAAATGACACAGTTGTTTTTGGACAAATGTCCCCAGAAAAACCCAACTTGGGAAAACTAGTGCAGTAGTGAGGGTTTTTATTATTAAGCAATAGTGAAATTTTAATACAATCTATGGATGCCCAACTGGAAATCCAAACAACAAGAAATTATGGCCAAAATTATTTAAGGGAATTACCCTTCTTCCACAAGCAACCTTGACACAACTTTCCTCCATAAAATTATCCTCTTAGAACCCTTATATTGGTCTCTACACAGTGCTTGCACAAGCGCTATGACATATAGACCATAACTACCTCTGATGAATTTGTTATGTCAATCTCTACTGAGTAAATAGCTTCTCCAACACTTTTGAACGTTTGCCCGACCTCTAGAATTGAATGTTTTTCGCTCCATTCGAATCAAGTTGCTCTTCTAAAGAAACTGTGCAGTCCTCTATGCTACCCTACTGGGAATAACTCAACCACTTGTTGCAACCTCTCCGGATCTCGAAAACTTCCTTCGGATCATTGTCTGTGCCCCTCATTGACTTTGCTTCGATCTCTAACTCTTTGAAAACTAATGTTGCTCTCTATAAATCGATTTGTCAAGGATATTGAAGTCTTGGTGTGTATTCTCCAAGTGCCCATTGAATTCTTTTTATAATCCTCTATTGGGACTCCAATGGCCAAGATTAATCTTAATCGAGGGCTAGGATTATCTTGAAGTCAATCCATGTGAGTTTCTAAACTATTTTCATCTTGAATTAGTTAATTATTATTAATTAACCATATTCCCTAAGTTTAGACTTGGGAAATATTTATAAATCGACTAATAATTTAATTAAGTCATCTCTAGGTGGAATTTCTAGAAAATATTTCTCGGTTTTGGAAATCTCATGTATTCTAGCCTTTCCACCAAGTTTTGTTTCTAGAGCACATCCGATGCTACAAAAAAATAACAGTATGTAGAGAAACTACATGTGAAATTCAGGGTGAACCATGTGAAACAGTTAATATCCCTTTCACTTCCCATTTTAAGATTTCCTCTCATTCATGTCATAGTAATGAATATAAAAAAGATTATACGTTGTGTGTGCCATATGCTAATATAGTAGGAAGTATGACGTATTCAATAGTTTGTACTAGACTAGACATTTCACATGCATTTGGTGTTGTTAGTAGGTTCATGTAAAATCCAGGAAAAAAAGAATTGGGTTGGAATGAAATGGGTGCTACAGTATCTTAAAAGAACCAATTATTATTGTATTAACTTTCATGGTTGTAATGATTATATCTATGGATATGTTAATTTGGATTTTACAAGTGATATGGACAACAAAAGGCCTACTTCAAGATATGTCTTTACTCTTGGAGGGGGGTTTATTAGTTGGATAACAATGCTTCAATAAACAGTGGCTTTATCCACCACAGAGGCAGAGTACATTTATATTTCACATGCTTGCAAAGAGGAAATTTGGTTGAAGTGTCTTCTAGGCAAACTTGGGAGAATGCACTACAATGTCACTATATTTTCAATAGTCAAATGCTTTACAATTGGCTACAAATCCAACTTATCATAGCAAGACTAAATTTACCGACATAAAGTTCTCACTAGGATCCTTTTCATTCAATTGAATTTTTCCAAGTTCCCTTGAGCTGGGAGCCGAAGCATTGAGAGTTCAAAGTCTCTCTCTGATCTCAGGTTTTTAACTTTGTGTCTTGAATATTTAATGTTTCTTGTCTGAAGAGTTTACCTTTTAGGTTTTGGATCACAGGCTATTCAATGGCATGTCCTGTCCTTGGATCTGATTTCTGAAAGGTCACCTTGGAGGTTTCCTTGCTTTCACCTTCTCTCTTTCCTTTCCATGCCACACTATCATCTTTAAGATCCACTGCTTTAGATGACTAGCCCAACTGAAAGCATGCATATTGAATAGCAAGGAAGTTTCTTCCTCAACTCCATTTTCCCAATGGTCTTTCATGTTCCTCTGAATTTATCTCCCTTGGCCTAAAATCCTCTTTGTTCTGCCTTGTCTCACATTCATCTCTCATTCTAGCCCCTTCTTTCCAAGCTTTCCAACAACCAAACAAGCATCAAAAACAACCAAACCTGCCCATAACTAGCCTAATATCTTGACCTTTGAACTTCAAAGACATATACCTTTGACAATCATAGAGAGATCCCTCTCTAGACCCAGGAGGGCTAGATCCTGAGGTCTGAAAGTGGTTCTGATGTTGTCTCATCTTTTTTTCTTGCCAATCTGGCCAAAACATGGGAACCCCAACATAATGGAGACTCCACTGGAGACGAGACCAATCAGCCTGATTTGGTAAATCACTGTGGTGGGCAGTAAAATTGTAAATCCTCCACCTTGCGACTCCATAGTTCCTAAATGATAAAAGACTCCACTGGTGATCAGTAGGCCGCTGATTATCTGTGTTTTCACAAGACTCCACTGGGAGACCATGTCGCAGTACAACATCAGCCATGCTAATGACCAAGTCACTTCACTAATGGAAGACTCTGAGAAGTTTGCAAAAATGCATCCAAGTTTTGTAGCAGAGTGTCGAGATGTAATGTCACGTGACTTGGAAGAACTAGAGGTGGAGGACCTCCCTGGGGCTATTCTTCTCAGCTCAAATTTCAAACCCGTGCTCCAGAAAATTTTCTTAGAATTGGTGGTTGAAAGGTATGAAGCTGAGATCGAACTTCTAAACTCACAAGAAAAATCATATCAGTTCAAAGACCCGAGAGCCTTTTTGGAAAGTCTCCCTCCTCCTAAAAGAGAAGAGATTCCACTGCCTTTCGAAGTACAAGAAGAAAACGATCTGGTTCTCAAGAGCCACACTGAAGATGCAGTGGAAGAAGCAATAGTCAGAGCTTCCCAGGATGAAGATAGCCTACCAGTCATGGTAGGCCTAAATGAAGCAATTGTACATCATATGTCCTTCGATCCTGTGGCAGAATATATGAAGGCCCTGATCAGTCCAAATTCTCCAGCATTGATCCTTAGCACGGGCCAAATTCATCAGGAATGGTCACTACTGATGGTGACCTCAGTTTTGAAGAACCAAGCAAGCTAGACATTCTAATCCTAGCTTGACTGTTTTTTCAATTTCTGTCTTAGGATGTAGAGAAGAAGTATGCTAGACAGTTTAATCCTAGCGGATATAGTTTAGGTAGAGAAACTATGAGACCAACAGTTTAATCTGGTCTCATGGAGTAATAAGGGTAGAAGTAGAATAGGTTTATTTCCCTGCTTGTAAAAAATTGATGATGTAAAGGGTCTGCAAGTCCAAATGCACCCAGAAGAAAAAATGTTAGGACTATAGTCTGGGTAGGTAGTTGTTTGGGAGAATGTTTACTGCTGATATGATGTCTTCGTGATTTGTGGCAGTTGATCCAAGAAAAAGGGATGAGTCAAGTACTAGGCATCTGGCCTACACCAAAGATCATGTTCTGAATTCTTGACTCCTTCAAGAAGAATCCATCCCCATGTGGAGCCACTGTTAGCCCCCTATGAATTTTTTGACAAGAAAATAGGGGGATAAATTTGTTTTGAGCCTTCAAGGAATGAATTTCCCCTTAAATCGCATCATCCTTGAAGCCTCCTTGTGCCTTATCCTTTGATAAACCCTCACTATTGTTCCTAGTTTAAAAGCCTCTCTGTTATAAAGAAGAATGCCCAAATGCCTCCATTTCCCCCTGCTTCATCCCCACTAAACCTCTGTTTTCTTCCATTTTACTCCTCTCTTTCTTCCTTGTTAACCCTCTAAGTCATCTCCATTCCCCTTTTAAGCCTTTTAAATTACCTTTGTTTGGCCTAAAACCCCCTATTCCCTCTACCAAATCCCTTTCCTGGCCTTTAAAAGCATTAAAAATAGCCCAAAAGACCCACTTTTCACTTTATGAGGCTTAGCCCTTTCCGGGCAACCCCCGAACCACTTCCCCACATGACCCCAGTGCAAAGAACAAGCGCTAGCCCGTAAGGCACTAATCGCAATCGGAAGTGCAGAGCAGGGTGCAGTTTCTTTGCAAAGTCGAAACCCCCGATGCGATAGTGTATTTGTTATGTTCAACCCTGTCGCGATCTGAGTCGGCTATCCGTTCAGATCCAATGGCCAGTGCAATCCCTTCGCGCGCATGTTTCCCCCCCATTCACCCCTTCAGTCGCAGATCCATCGTCCACTTGATCCGCAAATCTACGGCCCAAATTTTATCCGCCCCGGTGGTCCCCGCGACATTCACTATTCAAAACCAGGCAGTATCTATCGCACCGCGTTTGGAGGGTGAGCGGTATTTTGCATTTCGCATCGATGCCATTCACCGCATGACACATGGCTCCAAGCACTGTTTAAAAACCTCCCCCCATCTTGCGTTAAATTTCGGCGTTTAACTTCGCGTGATATGCACGTGCACCGTCCGATCTGGAGTTCTCCATCCAACGGTGATTGCGCCACGAAGATGCTCGGGCGTTAACCAAAGCAAAGTGACCCATGGCCCACCACCTTTCACCCTCCGACGCATTTTCCACCGTCGATCTCCTCCTGAGATCGGACGGCTAGAATTAAACCCGCGCCCCGCCATCGACCGGGTCCCGCCACGTCACCATTCCACGTGTTTTCCTCGCATTTTCCTCGGCCCCCATATATTCCATTCAAAGGCCAAATGTCCATTGTCTACATTTAAATTTTCCGCATTATGCCAACTTTCACCGGGCCATTTTTCACCATTTCACTACTTTTCCTACCCTCATCCTGCATTTTTCCACCATTTCACTAGACTGCACTGCCATCCTCATTATCCCCGCTACATCAATCCTCCCCATGCATGGTTTTCCTAATGCTTTTACGTGTTTTGCAGGGTTACAGGGAGGCGGAAAACTGCCATGGTTCATATGCACTATTGTAGTGACACGATGCGCAGAAGAAGCTAAATTTAGAGCTTGATATTGTAGGAAATGTCCGGAAAGGTGTCAGCAGCATAAATTTATCAAAGGACAGAGTTCAAACTCTGCAAAATCTCTCCAACACCATTAAAACTCAAAAATTCACTGACAGAAACAGTTGAAGCAGCAAAGAGTATCAGTGCAGAGCTAGGGAGTTTGAATGCACGACATTGAATATATTGAGCCATAATCCACTAATTTAAAGGCAAGGTACCAGTTTGAAGACCTCATGAATCACACGGGAGGTCCAATGTGCAGAAAAATGATATCATCAGGGTTTCACATCAGCAGAACGTCTCCCCCTGAGAAAGGACACAGTATTGATTACTATTTCAGTCTACATTGTGTCAACTAGAAGTTTTCCAGCCTTGACAACAGTCCTATGCTATCAGAAGCATTTGTTACATGGTATGGTAGACCCAAAGTCATTGATCTGTTTTTGTTCAGCTCACCAGAGTATTGCAGAGGTATTATAGCAAGTACATCGAAGACATACCTGGAGTAAATTGCAGCCTGACGAAGACTACTCTTTCATCCAAAAGAGTACTGAAGATAAATACCCAGAATTTAAAACAGAATGGGGCCTTGGCCCTCCTCCTCTCCTGAGTTTTAATGCTGCATTTATTTTTCCATCTACCTCCTCTTCTCCTATTTAGCTATAAGTTCATGAAGGAACTCATTGTAATGGTTGTTGATCGGATATCTGAGATTTGCAAGCTGTTTCCTTTGAGAAACAGTCTCTGTGTGAAGTTGTAAGATAGGTTGAGGAAGATGTATCCAGACTAAATATTCAATCTGTTGGCAATGTTGTACATGACTAGTGTTTCTCTTAATATGACAAGCACATTTCTTTGGATCCTGATTTAAAGCAACTGGTGATGTTTTCTATCTCTGTGTTTTATTTCATTTCATTACATTTCTTCTGGCATGCATCAGAAATCTAGCATAGGATTTACCCTTGTTAGGTACCCTATGTCTCTGCTCTCATTGCGTTTAATTTTTTTCTGTTATTTGTGTATCTGAGGATTGATTTCAATTGATTTAACCAGTGTAGTGGTCAGTAGCTGATGTATGAATTAATGAGGTTAGTTTCTTAGATGTTCTTGTTAGGATTTAATTGAATGAATTGGGAACACTGGGAGGTCTAGAATTCGGTCTCTATCTCACTAGGATCCTTTTCAGTCAATTGAATTTTTCCAAGTTCCCTTGAGCTGGGATCCGAAGCATTGAGAGTTCAAAGTCTCTCTCTGATCTCAGGTTTTTAACTTTGTGTTCTAGATCTTTAATGTTTTCCTTGTCCGAAGAGTTAGCCTTTGGATTCTAGATCACAGGTGTCCAATGGCATGCCCAGTCCCTGGATCTGATTTCTAAAGGTCACCTTGGAGGTTTCCTTTCTTTCACTTTCCCTCTTACCCTTTCAAGCCATACTATCATCTTTAAGATCCACTGCTTTAGATGACTAACCCAACTGAAATTTTGCATATTGAATAGCAAGTAAACCTTTCCTAACTCCATTTGCCCAATGGTCTTGAATGTTCTCTGAATTTATCCCCCCTTGGCCTAAAATCCTCTTTGCTCAGCCTTGTCTCATTCTGAGCCCTTCTTTCTAGTTTCCCAACAACCAAACAAGCATCAAACAACCAAACCTTGTGCCCATAACTAGCCTAATATCTTGACCTTTGAACTTCAAGGACATATACCTTTGACAATCATAGAGAGATCCCTCTCTGGACCCAGGAGGGCTAGATCCTGAGGTCCGAAAGTGGTTCAGATGTTGTCTCATCTTTTGGTCTTGCCAATCTGGCCAAAACATGGGAACCCCAACAAGATCCAGATCCTGCTCCTTTCGGGCAAAACTATGCTGCAATGGGTGAGATCTTCGGATCTGGTCTAGGACCTCAACCACGTCCTTAAACATAGGCTGAGGATTCCATATGCATCTTAGATACTTCTCTATGAAGGTAAACAACTTGAGGATATTCATCCCCTCTCTTTTTAAAGTATTAATAGAAATGCATCTATTTTTTTCACCCTTCGTCTGAGAGGAGGCGCAGTTGGACAGTCATCTATAGCTCTGAAATTTTCCTACAAAGATGTTGTCCATGCTTAGATACCCAATAAATCAACTCCACCAGCTCAGGCTCCCAAGCATTTTTTGGTGGACAAACTGGAGGAAATCCCCTCCATTGAAATATTGCATCCAACGCTGGATGAACAAATCCAAAAGTATGCAGAGCATGCCATCATTTGTAGATTTAATGGACTATGGCCACGCACGACAGATATTTACTAATGGATCCACTCCAACTGGACCAAAAATTGCAAGGTTTTATTCTGCTCAAAGGGCTTCTTCATTGTAGTGTTTGCTTTCAGTGAAGACTACCAAAAAGCTTTAACAGAAGGCCCATGGTTCTGGGGCACAGCAGGTTTATTTCTCACCCCCTGGTTCCCAGATTTCGATCCATCTACAGAAGTCATCACCAAGCTACCCATTTGGGTCAGACTTCCTAATCTCCCGGCACATCTATAGCACTTCGTTGTCTTCCAAGGGATTGGAAATACTCTAGGCCATTTTCTTGCCACAGATTCCTCGAGGGGGGGGAAAGGCATATATACCTTTGGCAGAATTTGCGCAGAAATAGATATGAGCAAAGGGCTGCCTGATCATATTAATCTCAAAATTGGAGACTTCCATTGGACTCAGACCTTGGACTACAAGAACACAACCTTCTGCTGCTGGCATTCCCATCAAACAGGGCACCTTCAGAGCTCTTGCCCCTCGATTCCTGCCCAAAAGAAGAAATTCAATCATAAGTCGAAATCCGAAGGCTAGAAATCTCATGATCCTCCCCCCATGGATGATATTGACTCCTTCAGCTCATATGAAGAGGAGGGGGAAACAGAAGGGGAGAATGCAAAGCAGTCATAGGACCCGCCTTCGACAAGCCCCGAGGAATCTAATGTTCCACCAATCTCACAGAAAATAACTCATGAGTCTTCTCCCTCGGATTCAGACAAGGTGACCTCTCCGACAGTATAGCTCAGTCTAAAAATCATACCAACTCAGCCGCATCATCTTGGCTGGGTCAAAGTTGGTAAAAAGAAAGGGAAAATATGTTGAATGGATGATTCAACCCATGGTGGGTAGAATCCTTTGTTCAGCTCTTGTCACTTTGTTATTTCTTGTTCATTTTTGCTTATTGCAATGCTCTCTTCATGGTTTCTCTTAGGGGCCGAGGTGGATAGTTTATCCTTTCCAGCTTCCCATTTACTTGCTTCTCTTGATTATAACTTCTTATTGTACCATCTGCTCTCTTAATAGAATTAGTTTTACGAAGGAAAAAATATATATATGAACATAAAAATATTTTCTTTATAACTAAGTGTAAAATATTTTTCTGGTTATGAGTATATTTATGTTTTAACTATTACATGTTGATTAAATATAAAATGAATTACATATCATGTGATATATATTATATATGTCAACTCTATATTAAGTAGTGAAAAAAGTACATCTCCTTAATATTATTATTATTATTTGGGAGGATGAGGTTCACATATCTATATATCACCACACATACATAATCATAATGAATTATATATCATGTGATATATATTATACATGTCAACTCTATATTAAGTAGTGAAAAAAGTACATCTCCTTAATATTATTATTGTTATTTAGGAAGATAAAGTTCACATATCTATATATCACCACACATACATAATCATGTTAATAAGATTTAAACTTAGGTGAAGAGTTTATCATTAAACTCTTTCACTCACCTTAGATATACTCAATTAAATTTAACATATACTTAATATCTAAAAAAAAATATCTCAATTAAAAAAATAAATATTAAAATAAAATGGGTTTCACATGCACATCTATCAAATACCAAATACAAAACTATCAAATTTCATTAAATATTAGTTATTTTTATTATTTAGTAGATAAAATTAAATAATTGAAAACCTTATACTTTAAGAAAATAAATTATTTAATCATATTTAATAAAATCCAAATTGTATCTATATTTTCTAATTATTTTATTTTATAAATAATTAATAATTTAACTACGGTTTATCCTAATATTATTATAACTTTATACACCATAATATTATTATAATTTTATACATACGGTTATCCTAATATTATTAGTTTTTAAATTAAAAATATTCCATGCTACATATGCATGATAATCCATATGAATTAAATATTATAAAAAATCAATTTCCATGCTAAACACATATGCATGATAATCAATATGAAATATATATTATAAAAATTTACTTTCCATGCTAAATATATAGAAAAATAAGGTTCCATATTTTCAAAATGGAAAAAATAGTGATTTACATAAGATTTAATGGAATTACTTTCTTTAAAACTAGTATAATTCATCTTAATCTTGAATTTATCAAGTGCTAAGAAATGGAAAATATTTTAATATGCAATTTTTTTTTAAATGTAAAACTTAAGGCATTGTTTGTATGTAGAAATATTTGATTCTTCTTGTCTTTTTGTAGATTTCAAAATTAGAATGGATCTATATTGATTTCCATTTAAAAAAAAAAAAAAAAACTTAAATTATGAAATGGTATGATTTCCAAAAAAAACAAATACTTAAGCATACACATTCAACGGTTCCTCCAATCTGCTATTATTTCTTTCACTTTTTCCTTAGCAACTAAATTAATTAGAAGTTTTGTTATTTTCATTCTCCTTTTTGAACCATAAAAATTTGACTATCATGTATCCTCAAAGATGGAATTTTGGTGCACAATTCTTATGCAACAAGTTTTGCAATTCCACACACTCGTATTCAACCATTAATAAGTCAACCAAGCATAAATTCAGCGAAGTGGAACACAACCATCATAGGGATGAAAAAAATACTAGTCACATGAACCAATGAAGCAATATACCTAGTTAACCAATCAAAAATATCAATTCTTAACTTTGCAAGTAGGTCTACCTTTGCAAACTCCAATACCTCCAAGTTGATGATGGCCTACACATGCTTTGTTAGTTGAGTTGTCTGACTGATTTTAGAAATATGTGTGTGAGGTCAACCTCCATGTCTATATTTCTGGTTTATATCGATTCCTCCAACCTCTTGGTAAAATCATTTTCAAGGCCCAAAATCCTTTGGAAGTCAACTTTGCAATGTCGGGCTAATGGTAATAGTCAATCCCAACATATATGACTCCTTGTACATATATATTATATAATAATATAATATATGTGGTTGAAATTATTTAGAGTTGCACTTGATATTATTTAGTATTGTAATTAAAATACGTAACTTTGTGTTTTCATATTAGATGAACATGTACATTGTACGACAATTTTTTAATTTAGTTGCAAAATAGCACTAATTCTAATTCATTTATGTTGATTAATAATGAACACATAAACTCAATCTAAAAATACTAAATTAGCAGTTTATATTGAATAAAGATGAACAAAAATAAAATGAATACATGACTAAATTAGTCGTCTATAATGATTATTAATTAAATTAAATTAAATGAATTTAAACTACTAAATCAACCATTTATATGATGAATATGAAATTACAAAAAATATATAAATGAGTACCGCAAATGATAAATTTTTTATTACAAATAACAACTAAATTTTGCATATATACGACTATTAGTCACTAATTTACTGTATCTTATAACATGATGAAATTTAGTCATATTTCTTTGGTCATTAATTGGTTTCAAACAATGACTAAAATTTAGTAGTTAATTTATAGTATCTTATAACACGACTAACATTTTGGTCATATTTCATTGGTCATTAACTGGTTTTTTTTTGTGATCATATAGTAATATATTTTGGTGTATATTTGGTCAATAGTTTTGGAAATTAGTAACTAAATCAATGACCATACTTATGACTAAATATAACACTAGACGATAAAATTGAGACAACCAATTAATGACTAAGTTAAAAAAGACTCAAAGTTGGTCGTGTTATAAGATACTGTAAATTAGCTACTATTGGACACCAATTGAAAAATGGTCGTTTATATGAAAATTGTAGTTGCTTTTTAGTAACTAATAAGCCATTTTATACTAGTGTATGGATGCCCAAATGGAAATCCAAACAACAAGAAAATCTAGCCAAAACTATTTAAGGGAATCACTCTTCTTCCACAAGCAACCCCGACACAAATTTACCATAGAAACTTGTCCT
The DNA here is from genome assembly GCA_034641835.2 of Pinus albicaulis. NCBI lineage: Eukaryota > Viridiplantae > Streptophyta > Pinopsida > Pinales > Pinaceae > Pinus > Pinus albicaulis. The sequence goes on from CM076581.1 coordinate 1,415,685,991, forward strand.
CCTCGACCTTTAAGCTAGTTATAGCCCAAAATTTCATCTAATGAAGTCATTTTTCTTGTCTCTGCTGAGGAAATCGCTTCTCCAACACTTTGGAACCTCTGCCCGACCTCTAAAACTGAAAACGATTTTTGCTCCAGCTAAATCGAGTTGCTCTTCTGAAGTAACTACGTAGCCCTTTGCATTTCTCGAGTGGGAATAACTCAGCCTCCTGCTGCAACCTGTTTGAATCTAGAAAAATTCCTCTTAATCACTATCTCTACCCCTCACTGACTCTCCTTCGATCTCTGGCTCTCTAGAAACTATTGTTGCTCTCTGGAAATCGATATGCCAAGGAAATCTAGTTGTTGGTGTGTATTCTCCAATTACACATCGACTTCTTTTTATAGTCCTCTATTAGGACTCCAACCACCAAGATTATATCTTAATAAATGGATATCTTAAAGTCGATTTGTGTGACTTTCTATACTATTGTCACATTGACTTATTTAATTCTGATTAATTGATCATATTCCCTAAGTTTATATTAAGGAAATATTTAAAAATCGTTTAATAATCTAATTAATTCATCTCTACGTGGAATTTCCAGAAACGAATTTTGGGTTTTGGATATCTCATGTATTCTAGCCTCTCCACCAAGTTTCATTGGTAGAACACATCTAATGCTACAAAAAATTAACACTACCTCTTAGCGAGTACTATGTTCTAGTATTGCACACCCTGCTACAAAACTCTATCTCTGTACGATCCCTTCATCATGATATTGATTTCTAACCACTATGATTACCTGCCACTTCCCACCAACCACTACGCAACTCTGATACTACATCTTTGACGTTGCTGACTTGATTGTACTACTGCCAATATTGCATCTGTATTGCGACTCCCTCTCATCTCTTTTTGCTGCAACTGTAACTACTTCAATTGAGAAGCATCTAAAATACTGAACTATATGTTCTATTGAATCTCTCCTAAGTCTCGACTACTATTAGCCTTTGCATTGTCACTGAAGAATCTACATTGTTGCCAACTCTGCACTGCATTCCTGAGCACTTGACTACTACTAGCCTGCAATTTTCACTCTGATATCTTACTGCATCTCTGGACATTGATCCATCTAGCCACTAAAAAATGTGGGCCCCTATAGCTAGGCAATGATCCATGAGCTGGACTCCCGAATGGACCTTGCTCATCTGGCACGCTGAAGTTTCATGCTCCTCCTCCTGGATATGGTACCCCACTATCTCCTTTCAAGCTTATTCCATCGTTGGGACCCTTCATTTCTTTGCAACCTGTACTAGACAACTTGCACTTCCTTCGACACTTATTTACGGCAATTGAAAATCAAACTGCTGCCCAAATATTCATTCTGGATAGCTCCCATAACCTCCTCTGGAAATCTCATACAGTGATCCTTACAAAGTTACAATATATGTGAAACTCAATACTAGAGAAAATAAACTCAATATTCTCCCTCTTTCCTGTTGCTCATTTGTTGGATTTGCTACTTGCACTCCCTTCTAGAGTGAGAAGATCTTGTAACAACTACTGCCAATATGCAACTAAAAAAATTAGATCTCTAAAACTCGAGATCCCCTAAGAGAAATTTTCCCTCTATGTGTGCTTTTCTCTTCTACCTGACGTTCGTTCTATTGCTACAAAACCATCTACGTCCAACCAAGGAATCTACTCAACGAAATATAAGCTACAACTACTCCATCTGACTGTTGGAATTACTAACTGATGAAACTCGACTTCTCTGAAACCCAGCAACTGAAAATCAAATTTCTTCCCTATCAATCTGGCCTGCCTATCTGAGCACTACTTTGCCTCTAATAATTTCAGTTTTTTTCTCCCTCTAAGAAGTGAAATTATTTCCTCCACTTTGGAGATTTCCCACTAATCACTTACATTGTGATACCATGTGAAAATTTCAAATCTGAAATCCTATTGTGGCAACTAGAATTTATTTTTCTAATTGTTAATTATTTTAACAATTTATTTATTATGACAAATATCAAATAAATAGCACTACAACCTTCACAAATAAAAATTTGAAAATAATAGCGTTGGAAACTAAGAAATACTAGCACACACACACACATAAAAATGACACAGTTGTTTTTGGACAAATGTCCCCAGAAAAACCCAACTTGGGAAAACTAGTGCAGTAGTGAGGGTTTTTATTATTAAGCAATAGTGAAATTTTAATACAATCTATGGATGCCCAACTGGAAATCCAAACAACAAGAAATTATGGCCAAAATTATTTAAGGGAATTACCCTTCTTCCACAAGCAACCCTGACACAACTTTCCTCCATAAAATTATCCCCTTAGAACCCTTATATTGGTCTCTACATAGTGCTTGCACAAGCGCTATGACATATAGACCATAACTACCTCTGATGAATTTTTTATGTCAATCTCTACTGAGTAAATAGCTTCTCCAACACTTTTGAACGTTTGCCCGACCTCTAGAATTGAATGTTTTTCGCTCCATTCGAATCAAGTTGCTCTTCTAAAGAAACTGTGCAGTCCTCTATGCTACCCTACTGGGAATAACTCAACCACTTGTTGCAACCTCTCCGGATCTCGAAAACTTCCTTCGGATCATTGTCTGTGCCCCTCATTGACTTTGCTTCGATCTCTAACTCTTTGAAAACTAATGTTGCTCTCTATAAATCGATTTGTCAAGGATATTGAAGTCTTGGTGTGTATTCTCCAAGTGCCCATTGAATTCTTTTTATAATCCTCTATTGGGACTCCAATGGCCAAGATTAATCTTAATCGAGGGCTAGGATTATCTTGAAGTCAATCCATGTGAGTTTCTAAACTATTTTCATCTTGAATTAGTTAATTATTATTAATTAACCATATTCCCTAAGTTTAGACTTGGGAAATATTTATAAATCGACTAATAATTTAATTAAGTCATCTCTAGGTGGAATTTCTAGAAAATATTTCTCGGTTTTGGAAATCTCATGTATTCTAGCCTTTCCACCAAGTTTTGTTTCTAGAGCACATCCGATGCTACAAAAAAATAACAGTATGTAGAGAAACTACATGTGAAATTCAGGGTGAACCATGTGAAACAGTTAATATCCCTTTCACTTCCCATTTTAAGATTTCCTCTCATTCATGTCATAGTAATGAATATAAAAAAGATTATACGTTGTGTGTGCCATATGCTAATATAGTAGGAAGTATGACGTATTCAATAGTTTGTACTAGACTAGACATTTCACATGCATTTGGTGTTGTTAGTAGGTTCATGTAAAATCCAGGAAAAAAAGAATTGGGTTGGAATGAAATGGGTGCTACAGTATCTTAAAAGAACCAATTATTATTGTATTAACTTTCATGGTTGTAATGATTATATCTATGGATATGTTAATTTGGATTTTACAAGTGATATGGACAACAAAAGGCCTACTTCAAGATATGTCTTTACTCTTGGAGGGGGGTTTATTAGTTGGATAACAATGCTTCAATAAACAGTGGCTTTATCCACCACAGAGGCAGAGTACATTTATATTTCACATGCTTGCAAAGAGGAAATTTGGTTGAAGTGTCTTCTAGGCAAACTTGGGAGAATGCACTACAATGTCACTATATTTTCAATAGTCAAATGCTTTACAATTGGCTACAAATCCAACTTATCATAGCAAGACTAAATTTACCGACATAAAGTTCTCACTAGGATCCTTTTCATTCAATTGAATTTTTCCAAGTTCCCTTGAGCTGGGAGCCGAAGCATTGAGAGTTCAAAGTCTCTCTCTGATCTCAGGTTTTTAACTTTGTGTCTTGAATATTTAATGTTTCTTGTCTGAAGAGTTTACCTTTTAGGTTTTGGATCACAGGCTATTCAATGGCATGTCCTGTCCTTGGATCTGATTTCTGAAAGGTCACCTTGGAGGTTTCCTTGCTTTCACCTTCTCTCTTTCCTTTCCATGCCACACTATCATCTTTAAGATCCACTGCTTTAGATGACTAGCCCAACTGAAAGCATGCATATTGAATAGCAAGGAAGTTTCTTCCTCAACTCCATTTTCCCAATGGTCTTTCATGTTCCTCTGAATTTATCTCCCTTGGCCTAAAATCCTCTTTGTTCTGCCTTGTCTCACATTCATCTCTCATTCTAGCCCCTTCTTTCCAAGCTTTCCAACAACCAAACAAGCATCAAAAACAACCAAACCTGCCCATAACTAGCCTAATATCTTCGACCTTTGAACTTCAAAGACATATACCTTTGACAATCATAGAGAGATCCCTCTCTAGACCCAGGAGGGCTAGATCCTGAGGTCTGAAAGTGGTTCTGATGTTGTCTCATCTTTTTTTCTTGCCAATCTGGCCAAAACATGGGAACCCCAACATAATGGAGACTCCACTGGAGACGAGACCAATCAGCCTGATTTGGTAAATCACTGTGGTGGGCAGTAAAATTGTAAATCCTCCACCTTGCGACTCCATAGTTCCTAAATGATAAAAGACTCCACTGGTGATCAGTAGGCCGCTGATTATCTGTGTTTTCACAAGACTCCACTGGGAGACCATGTCGCAGTACAACATCAGCCATGCTAATGACCAAGTCACTTCACTAATGGAAGACTCTGAGAAGTTTGCAAAAATGCATCCAAGTTTTGTAGCAGAGTGTCGAGATGTAATGTCACGTGACTTGGAAGAACTAGAGGTGGAGGACCTCCCTGGGGCTATTCTTCTCAGCTCAAATTTCAAACCCGTGCTCCAGAAAATTTTCTTAGAATTGGTGGTTGAAAGGTATGAAGCTGAGATCGAACTTCTAAACTCACAAGAAAAATCATATCAGTTCAAAGACCCGAGAGCCTTTTTGGAAAGTCTCCCTCCTCCTAAAAGAGAAGAGATTCCACTGCCTTTCGAAGTACAAGAAGAAAACGATCTGGTTCTCAAGAGCCACACTGAAGATGCAGTGGAAGAAGCAATAGTCAGAGCTTCCCAGGATGAAGATAGCCTACCAGTCATGGTAGGCCTAAATGAAGCAATTGTACATCATATGTCCTTCGATCCTGTGGCAGAATATATGAAGGCCCTGATCAGTCCAAATTCTCCAGCATTGATCCTTAGCACGGGCCAAATTCATCAGGAATGGTCACTACTGATGGTGACCTCAGTTTTGAAGAACCAAGCAAGCTAGACATTCTAATCCTAGCTTGACTGTTTTTTCAATTTCTGTCTTAGGATGTAGAGAAGAAGTATGCTAGACAGTTTAATCCTAGCGGATATAGTTTAGGTAGAGAAACTATGAGACCAACAGTTTAATCTGGTCTCATGGAGTAATAAGGGTAGAAGTAGAATAGGTTTATTTCCCTGCTTGTAAAAAATTGATGATGTAAAGGGTCTGCAAGTCCAAATGCACCCAGAAGAAAAAATGTTAGGACTATAGTCTGGGTAGGTAGTTGTTTGGGAGAATGTTTACTGCTGATATGATGTCTTCGTGATTTGTGGCAGTTGATCCAAGAAAAAGGGATGAGTCAAGTACTAGGCATCTGGCCTACACCAAAGATCATGTTCTGAATTCTTGACTCCTTCAAGAAGAATCCATCCCCATGTGGAGCCACTGTTAGCCCCCTATGAATTTTTTGACAAGAAAATAGGGGGATAAATTTGTTTTGAGCCTTCAAGGAATGAATTTCCCCTTAAATCGCATCATCCTTGAAGCCTCCTTGTGCCTTATCCTTTGATAAACCCTCACTATTGTTCCTAGTTTAAAAGCCTCTCTGTTATAAAGAAGAATGCCCAAATGCCTCCATTTCCCCCTGCTTCATCCCCACTAAACCTCTGTTTTCTTCCATTTTACTCCTCTCTTTCTTCCTTGTTAACCCTCTAAGTCATCTCCATTCCCCTTTTAAGCCTTTTAAATTACCTTTGTTTGGCCTAAAACCCCCTATTCCCTCTACCAAATCCCTTTCCTGGCCTTTAAAAGCATTAAAAATAGCCCAAAAGACCCACTTTTCACTTTATGAGGCTTAGCCCTTTCCGGGCAACCCCCGAACCACTTCCCCACATGACCCCAGTGCAAAGAACAAGCGCTAGCCCGTAAGGCACTAATCGCAATCGGAAGTGCAGAGCAGGGTGCAGTTTCTTTGCAAAGTCGAAACCCCCGATGCGATAGTGTATTTGTTATGTTCAACCCTGTCGCGATCTGAGTCGGCTATCCGTTCAGATCCAATGGCCAGTGCAATCCCTTCGCGCGCATGTTTCCCCCCCATTCACCCCTTCAGTCGCAGATCCATCGTCCACTTGATCCGCAAATCTACGGCCCAAATTTTATCCGCCCCGGTGGTCCCCGCGACATTCACTATTCAAAACCAGGCAGTATCTATCGCACCGCGTTTGGAGGGTGAGCGGTATTTTGCATTTCGCATCGATGCCATTCACCGCATGACACATGGCTCCAAGCACTGTTTAAAAACCTCCCCCCATCTTGCGTTAAATTTCGGCGTTTAACTTCGCGTGATATGCACGTGCACCGTCCGATCTGGAGTTCTCCATCCAACGGTGATTGCGCCACGAAGATGCTCGGGCGTTAACCAAAGCAAAGTGACCCATGGCCCACCACCTTTCACCCTCCGACGCATTTTCCACCGTCGATCTCCTCCTGAGATCGGACGGCTAGAATTAAACCCGCGCCCCGCCATCGACCGGGTCCCGCCACGTCACCATTCCACGTGTTTTCCTCGCATTTTCCTCGGCCCCCATATATTCCATTCAAAGGCCAAATGTCCATTGTCTACATTTAAATTTTCCGCATTATGCCAACTTTCACCGGGCCATTTTTCACCATTTCACTACTTTTCCTACCCTCATCCTGCATTTTTCCACCATTTCACTAGACTGCACTGCCATCCTCATTATCCCCGCTACATCAATCCTCCCCATGCATGGTTTTCCTAATGCTTTTACGTGTTTTGCAGGGTTACAGGGAGGCGGAAAACTGCCATGGTTCATATGCACTATTGTAGTGACACGATGCGCAGAAGAAGCTAAATTTAGAGCTTGATATTGTAGGAAATGTCCGGAAAGGTGTCAGCAGCATAAATTTATCAAAGGACAGAGTTCAAACTCTGCAAAATCTCTCCAACACCATTAAAACTCAAAAATTCACTGACAGAAACAGTTGAAGCAGCAAAGAGTATCAGTGCAGAGCTAGGGAGTTTGAATGCACGACATTGAATATATTGAGCCATAATCCACTAATTTAAAGGCAAGGTACCAGTTTGAAGACCTCATGAATCACACGGGAGGTCCAATGTGCAGAAAAATGATATCATCAGGGTTTCACATCAGCAGAACGTCTCCCCCTGAGAAAGGACACAGTATTGATTACTATTTCAGTCTACATTGTGTCAACTAGAAGTTTTCCAGCCTTGACAACAGTCCTATGCTATCAGAAGCATTTGTTACATGGTATGGTAGACCCAAAGTCATTGATCTGTTTTTGTTCAGCTCACCAGAGTATTGCAGAGGTATTATAGCAAGTACATCGAAGACATACCTGGAGTAAATTGCAGCCTGACGAAGACTACTCTTTCATCCAAAAGAGTACTGAAGATAAATACCCAGAATTTAAAACAGAATGGGGCCTTGGCCCTCCTCCTCTCCTGAGTTTTAATGCTGCATTTATTTTTCCATCTACCTCCTCTTCTCCTATTTAGCTATAAGTTCATGAAGGAACTCATTGTAATGGTTGTTGATCGGATATCTGAGATTTGCAAGCTGTTTCCTTTGAGAAACAGTCTCTGTGTGAAGTTGTAAGATAGGTTGAGGAAGATGTATCCAGACTAAATATTCAATCTGTTGGCAATGTTGTACATGACTAGTGTTTCTCTTAATATGACAAGCACATTTCTTTGGATCCTGATTTAAAGCAACTGGTGATGTTTTCTATCTCTGTGTTTTATTTCATTTCATTACATTTCTTCTGGCATGCATCAGAAATCTAGCATAGGATTTACCCTTGTTAGGTACCCTATGTCTCTGCTCTCATTGCGTTTAATTTTTTTCTGTTATTTGTGTATCTGAGGATTGATTTCAATTGATTTAACCAGTGTAGTGGTCAGTAGCTGATGTATGAATTAATGAGGTTAGTTTCTTAGATGTTCTTGTTAGGATTTAATTGAATGAATTGGGAACACTGGGAGGTCTAGAATTCGGTCTCTATCTCACTAGGATCCTTTTCAGTCAATTGAATTTTTCCAAGTTCCCTTGAGCTGGGATCCGAAGCATTGAGAGTTCAAAGTCTCTCTCTGATCTCAGGTTTTTAACTTTGTGTTCTAGATCTTTAATGTTTTCCTTGTCCGAAGAGTTAGCCTTTGGATTCTAGATCACAGGTGTCCAATGGCATGCCCAGTCCCTGGATCTGATTTCTAAAGGTCACCTTGGAGGTTTCCTTTCTTTCACTTTCCCTCTTACCCTTTCAAGCCATACTATCATCTTTAAGATCCACTGCTTTAGATGACTAACCCAACTGAAATTTTGCATATTGAATAGCAAGTAAACCTTTCCTAACTCCATTTGCCCAATGGTCTTGAATGTTCTCTGAATTTATCCCCCCTTGGCCTAAAATCCTCTTTGCTCAGCCTTGTCTCATTCTGAGCCCTTCTTTCTAGTTTCCCAACAACCAAACAAGCATCAAACAACCAAACCTTGTGCCCATAACTAGCCTAATATCTTGACCTTTGAACTTCAAGGACATATACCTTTGACAATCATAGAGAGATCCCTCTCTGGACCCAGGAGGGCTAGATCCTGAGGTCCGAAAGTGGTTCAGATGTTGTCTCATCTTTTGGTCTTGCCAATCTGGCCAAAACATGGGAACCCCAACAAGATCCAGATCCTGCTCCTTTCGGGCAAAACTATGCTGCAATGGGTGAGATCTTCGGATCTGGTCTAGGACCTCAACCACGTCCTTAAACATAGGCTGAGGATTCCATATGCATCTTAGATACTTCTCTATGAAGGTAAACAACTTGAGGATATTCATCCCCTCTCTTTTTAAAGTATTAATAGAAATGCATCTATTTTTTTCACCCTTCGTCTGAGAGGAGGCGCAGTTGGACAGTCATCTATAGCTCTGAAATTTTCCTACAAAGATGTTGTCCATGCTTAGATACCCAATAAATCAACTCCACCAGCTCAGGCTCCCAAGCATTTTTTGGTGGACAAACTGGAGGAAATCCCCTCCATTGAAATATTGCATCCAACGCTGGATGAACAAATCCAAAAGTATGCAGAGCATGCCATCATTTGTAGATTTAATGGACTATGGCCACGCACGACAGATATTTACTAATGGATCCACTCCAACTGGACCAAAAATTGCAAGGTTTTATTCTGCTCAAAGGGCTTCTTCATTGTAGTGTTTGCTTTCAGTGAAGACTACCAAAAAGCTTTAACAGAAGGCCCATGGTTCTGGGGCACAGCAGGTTTATTTCTCACCCCCTGGTTCCCAGATTTCGATCCATCTACAGAAGTCATCACCAAGCTACCCATTTGGGTCAGACTTCCTAATCTCCCGGCACATCTATAGCACTTCGTTGTCTTCCAAGGGATTGGAAATACTCTAGGCCATTTTCTTGCCACAGATTCCTCGAGGGGGGGGAAAGGCATATATACCTTTGGCAGAATTTGCGCAGAAATAGATATGAGCAAAGGGCTGCCTGATCATATTAATCTCAAAATTGGAGACTTCCATTGGACTCAGACCTTGGACTACAAGAACACAACCTTCTGCTGCTGGCATTCCCATCAAACAGGGCACCTTCAGAGCTCTTGCCCCTCGATTCCTGCCCAAAAGAAGAAATTCAATCATAAGTCGAAATCCGAAGGCTAGAAATCTCATGATCCTCCCCCCATGGATGATATTGACTCCTTCAGCTCATATGAAGAGGAGGGGGAAACAGAAGGGGAGAATGCAAAGCAGTCATAGGACCCGCCTTCGACAAGCCCCGAGGAATCTAATGTTCCACCAATCTCACAGAAAATAGCAAATATACATAACTTTAATACACACATAATCACCTACTCAGCTGCAGAAAGTTATTTGTCTTATTCCGCAAGACATCAAACTTCAAGTATGTGTATGTCAAAGACTTCTAAGTGTTACTTCATTATTTCTTTAGGCAGAGCCTGTAGAGGGCCAGGCAGCCTCTGGAACTCATCCTCTCTTTAGAGGTGACATGTCCGGTGAATGCCCCTACAGTCTATCTCTGTATAAGAAATAAGAAGTTTTCACATTTTCAGAGGTCACTTGGAGTGTATAGCTCAATTTGAAATTATGGGAAATGGATACCTTGCACCCTCAAACAAGTACATTCCATTTTCAGATCAGGAAATCACTTCCATAATTAATTTAATCAAGGTTAATTTTCTGCTCATAATATATTGTAAAAATAAAAATAAAAATAACAATAAACGTATTAATGTTTTAACAACATATCATAATCATCAGTTAGAAATAAGCCAGTTGTTACAACTTCCCCCTGGAAGTGAACACCATCCTCGGTGTTCTAATTCTTCTCTAGCAATTAACTCAGGGTATGCTTCCCGAACAAAGCCTTCATGTTCCCAGGTAGCTTCATTCGGGCCAAAGTGCTCCACTGCACTTTAATCTGGGTGATGGCTTGTTTCCGGAGCATGATTTCTCTCTGATCGATTATACATTGAGGCTCGACCAGAAACTCACCATCTGGTTCGACCTGCAATCAATGAACTTGAATTATTTTCCTCATAATTTTTATCATTTTAATCAAGTCTGCTATTCATATCCTACCTGAATACTCTGCCAATGGATTATGTGCTTTGGATCGTGAATGTATCGTTTCAATAACGATACGTGAAAGATGTTGTGCACTCAGATATGACTGGGAAAGGCCAATCGGTAAGCCACAGGTCTTACCAATTCCAATATTTGGAAAGGGTCGCAAAACCTGGGAGCGAACTTGGCACATGAGGCCCATCTTAAGGTGCTTTTCTTTGGCTTAATCCTTACGTACACATGGTCCCCCACCTCAAACTCACGATAAGTCCTTTTCTTATCTACATACAATTTTTGCCTATCCTAAGCTTCCTTCAAATTTTGTTGGATCTTCTTTACTTTTGTCTCCATTTCAGCTAGCATGCCCGGTCCAAGCATCAATTTGGTTTATGGGCTACTCCAATTAATAGGAGTTATGCATTGTCACCCGTATAAGGCTTCGAACAGACTCATCTTAAGGGATTCCTGATATTCATTATTGTATGCAAACTCCACTAGGTGTAAATACTCTTCCCACCTAGTTGGTTGTTGCATTACATACATACATAACATATCCTCCAGGATCTGATTTACTTGCTCTGTTTGTCCATCCATCTATGGATGGTAGGCAGTGCTAAAATTAATTTGAGTCCCCAATCATATGAACAACATTTTCCATAATGCTGAAGTAAACTTCACAACCCTGTCAGATATGACAGTCTTTGGAATACCATGCAGTTTAAAGATCTCGCGCATAAATATGTCCGCTATCTTCACTGTCTTATAAGTGGACTGCACTGGTATAAAGTGTGACTATTTTCTTAATCGATCCACCACTACCATTATAGAGTCATTATGCTTCTTTGACCTTGGTAATCCAGGGATAAAGTCTAAAGATATCACTTCCCACTTCCACTCAGGTACCGGTATAGGCTGCATCAGCCTGACTGGGTGTCGGTGCTCCACTTTCACTTGCTGGAATTACAAACACTTGTTTAGATATTCTGCAATATCTCTCCTCATACCTAGCCAGAAATCATTCTTCCTTATTTTTGTTAGCATTTTCTGATACCCGGGATGTCTAGAGTAGTTACTTCGGTGATACTCATTTAGAATCAATTCCTTTAATTCCATTTGATTTGGAACAGAAATTATTTCTTTAAAAATTAGCAACCCATCTTTATTAATTTCGTAATCAGTAGATTTTCCTTGTTTTTTGAACTGCTCAGCTTGCTGCCACATAAACTAGTATTCAAGATCTTTCTCAGCTTCTAATTTTATTTGCTCCAAAAATATGCACTCAACCTAATTATAGTACAGCTCATAAACACCATGCAATTTTCTACTTAACACATCAACTACTCTATTCTCCTTACCATTTACATGTTGCATATCAATGTCAAACTCGCTCAGGAAGGCATTCCACCTTGCCTAGGGAGAATTGAGATTAGCTTGCTTAAAATAGCTAGTTAAGCCGCTATGATTAGTTTTGTGTACAAATATTTTTCCAAGCAAGTAGTGCCTCCATACCCAGAGTGCATGCACTATCGTTGTCATCTCCAAATCATAAGCTGAGTATCGCTGCTCATGCTCCTTTAATTTTCATTATTCATAGGCAACTACTTTACCCTCTTGTGATAGAATCGCCCCAACTGCTTCTTTGCGCGCATTTGTATAAAATTCAAACTCTTTATTAGGATCGGCTACCCTTAATACCGGAGTTGTAGTCAATAACTATTTCAAATTTTCAAAATAGTCCTGACATTCCTTTGTCCATTTAAATATTTTTCCTTTTCTTTGTAAGGAAGTAATTGGGAAAGAAATTTTTGAAAAACCTTCAATGAACCACCGATAATAACCAGCCAAACCCATAAAGGATCAGATGTCTGCCACGTTTTGAGGTACTTTCCATTCCATAATTGTTATGATTTTCTCCGGGTCAACTGTAATACCTTTAGCAGAAATAACGTGACCAAGGTACTGTATTTGTTTCTTGAAGAAGTCACACTTGTTGAACTTAGCATACAACTGATGCTTCCGTAACATTTCCAGCACTATCCACAGGTGCTCTTTATTCTCTTCTGCATTCTTATAATAAACTAAAATTTCATTAATAAATATTAACACAAAATTATCCAGATAGGGGTGAAATACACCATGCATTAGCCTCATAAAGGTTGCTAGTGCATTATTCAACCAAAAAGGTAGCACCATGAACTCTTAGTGTCTGTACCTGGTATGAAAAGCAATTTTTTGTATGTCTTCGTCCTTTATCTGGATCTGATGGTATCCCGACCTTAGATCTATATTTGAAAATATTGTTGCTCCCTTCACTTGATCAAACAGATCATCAATTCACGGTAGAGGATATCTATTGTTAACAGTCAATTTACTAAGCTAGTAGTAATCCATGCACATTCGCATGGTTTTGTCTTTCTTATTCACAAATAGCATAAGTGCTCCCTAAGGGGATACACTTGGTCGCATGTACTCTTTATCCAATAATTCCTGTAACTGCATCTTTAATTCGGTTAATTCAGGTAGACTCATTCAGTATGGTGTCCTTGAAATTGGTGATGCTCCAAGTATCAACTCTATGGTAAAATCAATGTCCCTTCCGAGTGGAAAACCTAGTATTTCCTCTGGAAATAAGTCCATAAACTCTTGCACTATCAGAATATTTTCCATCCTTGGAGCCTTTTCTTTGGAATTAGTAAAGCCCACTTGAATACCATATAAATAGCATCCTTTCCTCATGAACTTACCCATTTGAGATGTTGTAATTGGACGCAGTTGTAGAGGTTTCTTTATACCTTGGATTTCTTTGCGGGTTCCATCTCGCATTCTGTAATATATAACTTTTTCTTTACAATATACTAACATCCAGTGCTTCTCCAACAATTCCATACCAAGTAGCACATCATAAGAACCCAGAGGTAATATATTCAGATCCATAGTTAGCTATTGTTCACAAATTTCTAGTGCACAGTTCGGAATTTTGGCACTAACTTTCCTCTTTGCTCCCATGGCTAACTGTACCAGCCATGGATTTCTAAATTTATGACTTTGCAATTTACAAATATCTACTACTTTAAGACTTACATAGCCTAAACGTGTACCTGGGTCTACCAAAATAGAAATAGATTGAGATAGCAATTTACCTTCTAATTCTATAATTGTCGGTTTGTAGTCTGCCTGTCGATCTTCCAGAGCTGCATTAATTCTAGGTATATTTCTAGCTACATCTCCCACTGTTGAGGCCTCCTGTAAGTTAATAACTGCCTCGGTTCTTCCTCGTTGTGGACAATTTCTGTAGTAGTGTGCCTCACCACACCCCCAACACTATAAAGGTGGCTTATGATTCTATGCTTGTTCTAGTTTGTTGGAAGCTTCCGTGGGTTTATCTTCTGTAGGCCATCTTATTATTTGATGATTCCTTCCAAAATTTTTGCTAATTGAACTTCTGGAAACACCCTTGAAATTATCGGTTCTACTTTTCTTGAAACCAGAACTGCCCTTATGTTCCTTCTTTGTCTGCCAACTTTTACCTTGTTCTCCTTTTGCTTTAGCTTGCTGGTAACACATTCTTGCCTTCTGGATCGCGTCATCCATATTTTTAGTATTCACAAACTCAAGTAATTCTTTCATATAATTCGGTAAACTACTCAGGAACCATTGTACTTTTTCCTTCTCATCTTTTAAATAAGTAACGTAACGGAGTAAGGAAGTAAAATTAGTGATGTACTCATCCATCGTCATTTTTCCCAGCTTTAAATCATGGAACTCTCTAGATTTTTCATCACAGAAGCATTCAGTTAAGTATTTATCTTTAAAATGTTGCTGGAACGAGTCCCAAGTCACATCCTGATCATATTTACTATGGACATTTTTCACTTCCTCCCACCAAAGTGTGGCCTTCTCCCTCAACTGATAAATAGCCATTCTGTCTTTAAGATTACTGTTGTATTCATATACTTGAAAATACGTATTCATGTTTATCAACCATGCCTCAGCCACTTCCTCCTCTACTCCATCAAATTTAGGAGGTTTTATTTTTCGAAATTTACCTTGTAGTTCCACTTTCTGTCTCTTAAATTCTTTCTGATCGGACACATTATTTGACTCAGCCTCATTTTAATTTTTATTTCTATTACTCCATTGAAATTGACTTCTTTCCATTATGTCAGTGGCATGGTCTCTTACTTGTTTCTCATTCCATTCTTGTAGAAAATCTATATTAGTGTTGGGTTGTTCAATCCCTTGATTCTGTTTGTCTGAGAGGATTTTTAAAATCCTCTCATTTTCTTGCATCAACCACGCATTATCACTTCACACCCTCTCCATTTCCTCTTGTAAATTTTGTACTATATTTAGTAAAATTCTGGTTTTGTGTTGTTTCTCTTCCAGCAGTCTACTAGTTTGTTGGTGTTAATCCACACTCAGCTGCACCCACATTTTTGGGTTCATTTCCGGTCGGGGTTGGTTTTCCCTGGTTTTTTGGGTTGGCTGTTGTGTTTTCCCCCTTCACATAATGTCTCCTATTATACTTCCTTCCTCTTTGTGCATCATATACACACAGCTTAAACGTTAGTTGACCCATAGGGTCCCAGTGTGTAAATGTTGCTCTGATACCACTTGTAACATACATGATTATATCATTAAAAAGAATTAAAAAATTACTACACTACCTTATAAACACATTATTTCCTTCTAAATGTATATGTATAAGTTACATTATTTACAATTTATATTAACCGACCCTTCTACACAGTTGAATAATATTTACAATTTATATTAACCAACCCTTCTACACAATTGAATAATCTTTCCTCCACTTAACTACATTACCCATAATTATGTAACTATATTTACAATGGATAACTTAGTAATTTTCCATTTCTCTAACTTAAGGTTCCAGTTGGCTCCTCTTATCACAAGGCTTTAACAAGACACAATCAAGTCACACTTAAATCATACATACTAGTATTTATGGAAATCCCACTGTTGTTTAAAGTTTTTAATTCATTCAGCACGGTAATTCGTATAGACGGTAAGGTGTAATGAATTTGTCTCTCAAAGCCTCGTCCCTCCCGCCGACTTGCAATTATGACGAAACATATGTAAACCTCTCCATCGTATATCTGATTAACCCACATTTGATGATGGACATGTGTTAGGGTTTTTGGGGTAATGACTACCTCATAAACCATTTCTTCATTATTATTTAGGTATTCTGCCTTGGCACTCTACAAACAGACTTCTGTCTCTGCAAAAAACCCTTGCAGAGCTCCTATCAATGGAAAAACAGTTCTGTCACAGTCATTTCCTCAACAAGATATCCATCATACTTCGATTCCTCAGGATATTATCATCGCTATTGCACTTTTCTTCGGTAAGCACCCTATATTTTCTCTGTTATTTTTGGGAGATTGTTTTCTCTGAGAATTGAAGTTGAAACATTGCTATAACAAGACTTATCTAACCTTTGGTATTCTACTGCTAGCTACCATCACAGCGAATCTCAGCCAAACTCTCTCTTTGGAGAAAGCTTTCTTGTTTTATGTTGTGCCAGCGATAGATAAGGTAACTCCTTTCTTCATGGTAGCATTAGCTTCCAGTGCTGTTAAGGATTGTTATTCGCTCCATTTTCTTTTAATAAAAATTTAACCCACCAATGTAATGTACAGGATTGCGGTGCTAGGCTCTCGACAGAAACACCCTCATAGGTAATTATATTAATCCTCCCACCTATTCCTTTCTTATATTATTTTTTGCGTTTTTACATAGGTTAAAAAGGGTTTAATCCACATATGTTCCTTCTTGCAGGTAAACTCATATGGTGCTATGCAATAGATGAGGATTATGGCTGCACTTCATTTTTCTCAACCTCGGCTAAACCCTTCTTCTTTTTATTCGATTAGGTGCCCTTCCATATATTTGGTTCAGAACTCAAACCCTCGGTTTGTGTTTCTTGATTTCCTAAAGAGCTCTCTATTTTCAATCATTTTTAAATCTACTTGCATGCCATGGCAAGGTTGCATGCCGCTTTTACTATTAGGTTCTGTTGTAATAATTTTCCCCAATCAATTCAAGGGTATCCTGTAACACATTCATGCATATTCACTTGAGTAGACAATGTTTCTTATTTGATATACGATGCTGCAATATTAATATGGTTTTTGGCATTGACTATTTCTCCATTTTCTCCATTCGGTACTCTTATCTTTTGTTCAAAATAATATGGCAAATTGTTATCCTCTGTGTTGTAATACTATGTGAATTATTGCGTTTATGGTAATATTGGTTCCATAACCTAACTCTTTGATTGTAAGATTCCAAATTAGGAACAGCTACACTATTGGGAATGTCTCAAATGTGGAGATCGGAAATACATAAACATGAGCTGGAAATAGCAGTGAATACATTAATATTGAGAATGCCGGAAGATCCACATAACCATTACATTAGATGATAGCAGAAATAATGTATACAATATCTTGAGGAAAAGGATCTCTCAAGTTAGGCAATGCAACCTCAATTAAACATATACATGAAATATGGAGAAATACTACTAATCAAGAGAAGCCCCCGGCTATGACTCAAGCAAATCCATGAAGGAGGATTGCTGTAAATAATTTCAATACATGGATACAACAATATATAGCTCAAATAAAGAAGGGTGAGCAAGATCTCAACCCCGGAAAAAAAAATACACAATCCTCAAAAGGATTGGCTGAAATATACACAAAATGGAAAATTTGCAGAAATGTTGGAGTTGCTAGGTAGCAGCTGCAACTCGGAAATAGAACTGGATGTAGATAGTTGTTGATGCTACAATATATGGTTGAATCTCATCCAAAAGATCTCTAGATTGAAAGGTTGATCCTCTCACCTAAGATCTCACCCTCCAAACATGAGGAGCAAGTCCCCACTGCAAATACACTCAGAAATAATGCAGTCTAGAGAAGGGATTGCGCTGTTGGTGAAGAGAAATGATTGGCCTGATGCCAATGATATGAAATATGCTCCTGTATCTCCCTCACTAACCTCCCAGAGGAATAGAATCTCCCTCCTCTTATAGATGAGCCAAGGAAATGGTGTATGGTGTCCTCCACTGCAACACCCCAGCAACACTATGTTATACTTGAGCAGAAATAACGCAGTATCTAAAAGATGAAGCTTTGGCCTTGAGCCAAGAGATGTGAAGAATGAAGAAAAATCCCTCAAGAGGCCTCTCAAGAAGGTGAAGAAATCCTAAATAGGAATTCCCCGGAAATTATTGCTAAACAGCAAAAGAATGCACAATGTCTGAATAGACATGAAATCAATAATCCAAGCATGAGAAAAAATGGTTTCCTTGCCCTCCTTTTAAACAAGTGAAAGCTCTCTCTCCATCAGCCCATCCATTAGGGTTTCCTCCACCAAATATCCTCTTCCTCATTCACACTACGTTGTCTTCTAAATTAAGCCTCTCCTCCTATGGCAACATTGTTGACTTGGTCAAACCTGACCTTGTCTTCATGCATTTGGCCCCCTTCACACTTAAGGGTGCAAAATCAAGCTGCTCCATGGATCCTTTTCACATTATGAAGGATATTATTCCTATTCATGGGCCTCTTACTGTTAGGTCCCTATATTACTAGTATAGTCCCTTATTGTTGTTAGTGTAACCCCCCTTATTGTTATTATTTTACCCTTGCAACCCCCATTTTTTTATTATTGTGCCCTTAAATTATTATTGTTAGGTCGGCTAGGATTACATTGTGGCCCACTAGGATTACATTATGGCCCCATGGACTCCTATATATAGAAAGGAGGTTTTGTGAATTGTATCATCCAAGAATTATTCATTCATGTAATGTATTGGAGGTTGCCCCCTCGAAGTGGCTTATTTATAAGGCGTTGATATATCTTTTCTTCTTTTTTTGGAGCTGTTTTCCCAACATTTGGTATTGGAGCTTTGGATTCTAGGGTTTCGTTGCTCCAAACAGGTCATCGTGGAATTTTCGCTATAACTTTTTTTCTACGAAGTTTCAGAAGCTGAAATTTTTAGGGTACGAAGCAAAAATCCTGAGGAAGATTATCTAAAAATTTCATAGCTTGGTTCAAAATATTTTTGGAGCTATGATCTGTGGAAGTTAGGTATTTTTTCAGGCTCCTAAACAGGTCATCGTGGCATTTGTGCTATAACGTTTTTTCTACTGAGGTTCAGAATCTGAAATTTTTATGGTGCGAAGCTGAAATCCTAAGGAAAATCGTCAAAAAATTTTAGAGCTTGGTTCACAATATTTTGGAGATATGATCTGTGGAAGGTAGTGCTTTTTCAGGCTCCCGAATTTCATCTCAAAAAGGTGATCATGGGAAAATTTCAATAACTCTCTCTCTGAGCATCGGATTGGAGTGCAGTAAAAAGTGGTCACAAGTATTAATGACTCGTCATTTCTTGGCTATCAATTTCAAAGTCGAAGGATGAAAATGTTGACATGTGGAAAGTCATACAAGTTCACTCTACCGAACCAGTCCATAATTAGGTCATTGTGGGAGATTGGACACAACTTTGTCTTGGAGAATCCAAATTAGGTCAGACCTGTGGCATTCGAAAGAGAACTCAGAGGGACACGTTGGTACTAAAATTAAAATATTGAAGTGCTGCAATCACATAGATAATCCAATTTCAATATCGAGCTCCTCAAAAGCAAGAAAAAGGTGTGTATTTTTTTTTTCCGAATTGCATAAGTCTTGTTTGAAGAATCAATTTGAATTGATTCCAAGGGCATATTGTAGAATAGATATCAGTATTGGGTTCTAAAATATTCCCCGTAAAAATAATTCAACACCCATTAAGCCTTCAAAAGGCTCTACTATGACTCATGAAGATGAAGAATTGCAACATGATCTATCAAAATTACAAGAGCAAGTGCAACAAATTTCACTCTCGAAAAGAGCAACAAAAAATGAAATGGAAGTTTTGAAGAAAGGCGTGGAAGCGAAGATGGACGGTTTGAAGAAAGGCATGGAAGCTAAGATGGATGGCATGGAAGCTGGCATGGAAGCTAAGATGGATGACATGAAAGACAACATGGAAAACAACATGAAAAACATGAAGAATGATCTAAAAGCAGACATCGAAGGTTTGACCAAGTTGATACAAGAAATGTTTCCTAATGTTGAAAAGATAGTAGAAGAACCTCATGATGAGAAAAAAATAAATGTTAATCGTGATTTCATAAACTCTAATGTTGGCGGGAAGAACCACCATATTCCAAAAATGGATATGAGGAAGTTTGATGGGAAGGATCCTGTAACATGGATACTACAGATGGAGTAATATTTTGATCTCCATAATGTGCAAAACACACAAAAGGTACGCATTGCAACTTTACATTTAGAACAAAATACATTTGTATGGTATCGATGGCTTTGCTCCCGTAAAAAAATTGTCACTTGGTCAATTTTTACGGAGGAAATGATAGCACATTATGAGGATACAAGGAGCAACACCTTCTTTAGCCAATTGATAAATCTCAAACAAAAGGGTTTAGTGGGGCAGCACATTGAGGACTTCCAAAAATTGAATATAAGGGTAACTGATATTCCAGAGGAACACAAGATTGATCTCTTCATAGGCACTTTAAAGGATAACATACAACATGAAGTTTGCGTTCTGGAACCTGATTCATTGGAGAAGGCATTCAGGTTGGCAAGAAAAGTTGAATGTAAAATTATGGCGACAAGGAAGCCTACCACTCAATTCTATAAAGAAGGAAGTGTTTCTACGCCTAGATTTCCACAACCCACAAGGTTGACACCACAACAATTGGAAGAAAAAAGAGCAAAAGGGCTTTGCTACAGTTGTGATAGCAAATACACTAAAGGTCATAAGTGTGCTGAGAAGAAATTATTTTACATAGATTGTGAAGAAGAAGAAGAAAATGAACAAGAAGAGGATATACACCAGAAACCACCCCTAGAAGAGGAAGAAATGAATCCGACCATATCGTGTAATGCACTGGCAGGAATTACCACTCCTCAAACTCTCAAGATAGAAGGACATATAAAGAAGAAAAGGGTAATAGTGTTGATTGATTCAGGTAGCACCCATAATTTTATTCATTATAAGGCAGCCAAGGAATTAAATTGTTTCCTATACCCAGCACCAGAATGTCAAGTGATGGTTGCAAATGGAGGAACTATAAATTGCTCTGGAAAATGCCATAATATCAAGCTAACCATGGGGGAATATGTATTGATTAGTCCAATGCTTTCCATTCCTATGGGAGGTGCTGATGTTGTACTAGGAGTACAATGGTTACAATCTTTGGGGACGGTAGCTTTTAATTTTCAAGAAATTTTCAAGAAATTTTTTTCAGAAGGAAAGGAAGTCGAATTACGGGGTATTGAAGGGAATCTGGGAAGGATAATAAGCTCTAATGTCATGACAAAGCTTCTAAAGAAAGAACAAAGAGGCGTAATTGCACAATTATGCTCACTAGAAGTTCTGACATCAAAACCATCTATTTCTGCAGATCTCCAACAAGTCTTGGACAATCATTCCAAGGTGTTTGAAACTCCCAAAGGACTCCCACCTATTCGTGATCATGATCATGCTATTCATTTGATTCCAGAAGTGTTCCTCCAAACATTAGGCCTTATAGATATCCTTACGTCCAAAAGAGCGAAATTGAACGTATGATTGCAGAAATGTTAGAGGCGGGTATAATTCAACCTAGTCAAAGTTCTTTCTCTGCTCCTGTAGTATTGGTACACAAGAAGGATGAATCATGGTGAATGTGTCCGGATTATAGGGAGCTCAATAAGCTCACCATTAAAGACAAATTTCCCATTCCTGTGATTGATGAATTATTGGATGAATTACATGGAGCAATTTATTTTACCAAGTTGATCTTCGTTCAGGATATCATCAAATTAGAATGAAGACTGAAGATATTCCAAAAAAATCATTTCGAACTCATGAGGGTCATTATGAATTTTTGGTCATGCCTTTTGGCCTTACCAATGCACCTTCTACATTTCAAGGGTTGATGAATTCCATTTTCAAACCCTTCCTTAGAAAATTTGTGCTAGTATTTTTTGATGATATACTAATATATAGTAGGTCTTGGAAGGATCATGTTCAACATGTTGATAGGGTGCTCAAACTATTGGAGGAGAAACAATTATATGCAAAAACATCCAAATGTTTCTTTGGAGTACAAGAGGTGGAATATCTGGGTCATATTGTATCTCACGAGGGTGTTAAGGTAGACCCTAACAAAATTAAAGCCATTAAGGAATGGAAAGTCCCCACAACCATAACACAATTGCGAGGATTTCTCAAGTTAACAAGGTATTATCGAAAGTTTGTTAAGAATTATGGGAGAATAGCAGCACCTCTAACAACATTATTGAAGAAAGATGCATTTTCATGGACTCCTGAAGCAACTGAGGCCTTTGAACATCTTAAAGAGGCAATGTGCCCAGCACCGGTCTTAGCTACACCAGACTTCACAAAAACCTTTATTGTGGAATGTGATGCCTCAGGAAATGGAATTGGTGCAGTTTTAATGCAGGAAGGAAGACCCATTGCTTTTGAAAGTCGTCCAATCAAAGGAAAGTATTTACAGAAACCTATTTATGAGAAGGAAATGTTAGCAATACTACATGCACTAAAGAAATGGCGAACTTACATAATGGGAAGACACTTCAAGGTAAAAAACTGATCATGATAGTCTTAAACACTTTTTGGAACAAAGACTATCGTCAGAAGAACAGCAAAAATGGGTCACAAAGATGTTGGGTTACGACTTTGAAATAATCTACAAAAAAGGAAAGCTGAATGTTGTTGCAGATGCACTCTCAAGAAAGAATGAAGTGGTGGAAGCATTGCTTTGTGCCATTTCTATTATCCAACCAGATTGGATAACTGAAGCAAGAGATGAATGGAAGAAGGACAAAGATGTATGGACACTCATTCAAAAGTTGCAAGAAGATCCTAGTACATCTGATACATTTAGTTGGAAAAATGATTCCTTATGGTACAAAGATCGCTTATATCTTTGTAAGAATTCCCAACTAAAACAAAAGATTCTTCTGGAATTGCACACTTCTCCTTTAGGAGGACACTCAGGATTTTTAAAAACTTAACACAGGGTGAAGAAAGAATTTTTTTGGGATGGCCTTAAATCTGATATTCGAAAGTTTGTGGCGGAATGTTTGGTTTGCCAGCAGAATAAAGTGGAAACAATTAAGACCCCAGTACTTCTACAACCTTTATCCATTCCAAGTCAACGTTGGGAGGAGATTTCAATGGATTTTATCACAGGTTTACCTAAGTCCGAAGGAAAGAGTGTCATCATGGTGGTAGTTGATAGACTTACCAAGTATGCACACCTTTGTGCTTTATCTCATCCATTTAAAGCAAGTACAGTTGCTACTACATTTATGGACAGAATTCAAAAGCTACATGGAAGCCCAAGGGTTATTGTGAGCGACAGAGATCCCATTTTTACCGGAAATTTTTGGACGGAGTTATTTTCTTGTTTGGGTACTCAATTAGCTCATAGCTCATCTTATCATCCTCAATCTGATGGTCAAACCGAGATAGTAAATAAATGTTTGGAAGGATATCTTCGTTGTTTTGTATCTGATAAACAAACACAATGGGTCAAGTGGTTACCTCTCGTTGAATGGTGGTATAACACTTCCTTCCATACCGCAACAAAAATGACCCCATTTATGGCACTTTATGGATATCATCCACCATCCATCACATCATCTTTAAGAGAAAATTCGAAGGTTCAAGCAGTGGAAGATCACATCGAGCATCAGCAAGAAGTTCTCCAACTCTTAGAGGATAACCTGAATTTGGCACAAAATCGAATGAAACAACAGGCAGATCAACATCGTAGCGAGAGAAGTTTTGATGTAGGAGATTGGGTATTTTTACGGCTACAACCATACAAACAAATGTCCCTCAAGCAAGCTAAGAAGAATAATAAATTATCACCAAAGTACTATGGTCCTAACAAGGTGTTGCAAAAGATTGGTACTACAACATACAAATTGGAGCTTCCTGCTTCTTCGCGAGTGCATCCAGTTTTCCATGTTTCATTCTTAAAGAAGGTTATAGGTGAAAATCTTCCAATTCAAACAATATTTCTAGAACTTGATGAGGAAGGAAAAATCATATTGGAACCTGAAGCGGTCATGGAAACAAGAACTTGACAGCTATGGAATTGATCAATTTCAGAGTATATCATCAAGTGGAAGAACTTACCCACTGAAGATTCTACATGGGAGGATGAAAATTTTATACAGAAGCACCCAGAGCTACTCAAGCACTGAGGACAACACTTTTTTGAAGGAGAGGGGCATGTTAGGTCCCTATATTACTAGTATAGTCCCTTATTGTTATTACTGTAACCCCCTTATTGTTATTATTGTACCCTTGTAACCCCCATTTTGTAATTATTGTGCCCTTAAATTATTATTTTTAGGTCGGCTAGGATTACATTGTGGCCCACTAGGATTACATTATGGCCACATGGACTCCTATATATAGAAAGGAGGTTTTGTTAATTGTATCATCCAAGAATTTTTCATTTATGTAATGTATTGGAGGTTTCCCCCTCGAAGTGGCTTATTTCTAAGGCATTGATATCTCTTTTCTTCTATTTTTGGAGCTGGTTACACAACATTTACCAATTTTATTCACCTCATAGATGAAATAAACAAAAATTAATGTTCCAATTACCTTCATGAAAATTTTGGAACA
Source organism: Pinus albicaulis (assembly GCA_034641835.2). Lineage (NCBI taxonomy): Eukaryota > Viridiplantae > Streptophyta > Pinopsida > Pinales > Pinaceae > Pinus > Pinus albicaulis. The sequence goes on from CM076581.1 coordinate 1,415,710,534, forward strand.
TTACAGTCCTCCCCTCTCAAAGATTTCTTGTCCTCAAGCAAGTGCAAGGATAGAACTGAAGAATCTCCACCCAAGGCATGGAGTCTGAAATATGTTGAGGAACATCTTCCTCATGTAGATCCTCCATCCCCCAAGCAATCATCCATACAAAGTGAGTTACCTCCCAACATGGAAACTCCTGACAATCACCTTCCACCTTTGGCTCCTGCAATATAGGTGGGCTGAAAATTTGATCTCGGTAGACAAAATAGTGTACCCCACGCTGTCCTCCTCTCCACTTAGGATAAGTGCAGAGTATATGTTGATCTTGGGCTGCAATAAAGTTACCCTCCAATGGCAAGATGAAGACTAGATCTCCAAGGATCTCTCCCCCAGCGTTATGAAACATGTTGTCCCAAATCACCTCATATGTGATGAGTTGGAAGTCACCATCATATGGCATCCAATCAATCATATGGCTCACATCAAATGGAAACAAATGTGTTGCTATATTGGCCACATCTCCTTTCATGCTCCCATTAGAACGTGCAATGCAAATAATGTGGGAGATCTCTCCCCCAAAGGACACATCCAACCAATGTGCCATTTCGCCAATAATGCTTTCAACAAATACAAAGACAACAACAACATAATGAACCATAATGAGAACCATGCTTGCTGTCATGTGTGGCAAGGGAGAAGGACAAGGGTCCCTCAATTGTAACTAATGCAGTTTTACCCTCAACTGTAAAAGAGTATGACAAAAAGTGTGGCCTCTCAACCACTTGCTCGCTGTCCTACTCTCCTCAAATGTATGGAGAAGGTGAATGATATATGGTGCAAGGTGTCCTCCAAAATACATTTCCTCCCCAAGTCCTCCTAGGGAATGGTCACCAATAGTGCTCATGGCCTCAAGTAGACCATGGGGTCTAGAAAAAAGAATGCTCCTCCTTGGAGCAGCATCCTGTACATATATGGTTAAGGGATGAATATACAAATCATCATGCAAATAATCAATACCCTCACCATAAATTTTTCTTATGAAAATGAAGTGGCTCAAAAGTGAGTCTCCTCTCATCCTCAAAGAGAAAAGAGGTGGTTGCGCTAACTCCTCCATCTGCACATGATCTATGCATCTCCTCATATGTTGATCTTTCAATATCATGCAAGTAAAATGATCCTGGGAACACTCCACCAACAACCTGGAGCTCCCCAGAAAAATGTCTCCATGCCATGAGACATCATCATCAAGAGACGACTAAATAAATGAATGAAAAAATATTTCCATGCTTCCACTGCACAATCCAATCACCTCCTTAGGTGCATCAACCTCCAAAAATGAATAGGGAAGTGTACTCCTCATCTCATGATGTTGGGTCTTTTCCCTACCTTCTCCTTGTGTCTTCATGGTCCCATACCTCCTCAACAATGGCACATGAATTGCGCCTTGATCTCCATCCATGAGATCCTGGGGAATTCCTTGCAAAGATGCAAGAATCCCTCTATTTGGAGCAAGAGCTCCTCCTTCCTCTGCATGAGGCACTAGATAGTCTCTAGGTGGTACGGCGTTGTTGCCCTCAGCTTCTCCAACATAGATGGGCAACCCTCCAATAATGTTGCTGCAAATATGGAATCTCTCCCAAGGGGAAAGTAATTCCTGATCATCAAAGGTCAAGGAGTGTCTCCTTTGCACCATGCTAGTGTCATCTCATACTCCTGCAACATCATATAAGAAATGAGAGAAAATTTTCCCTTGCTCTCCATAGAACAACCCAAGCAACAAAAGTTTTGCTGCCTCTTCATGCTCTTATCATACAAGATATGTGATTAAGACATAGTGAATGATATGAAGGTTGCATCATCACTATGCATCCATACTCTTTGGTGCTATATGATGCCAGCATCCTGCCACATCTTTTCCATCCTCATACCCTTCAAAAGAGTGTATGCCAAGTGATGGCCAAACTCCTTCAAGAGTTACCAACACAGCCAAGCCTCCTATTGCCCGATATCATAAATCTGCAAATAGCTTACCAGCTTCTTGCTTATCATCCACATCCACTCAACCAATTGTGGATGCCTTCTTCCGTCCTTAATCTCGTTACTCCTCCCATGAGGGCTACCATCATCCCAGATCAAATCCCTGCATTTCATGGGATCTTGAAATGCAATCTTCCAGAGGATCAATTTGACCCTATGAGGATCCAAATAGGTGATAGGAAAAAACCTCCCATCATGATGTGCATGGCTCAAGGAATGTCCAACACAATCATGAGAGATGTTATCCATCCGAAGATGTCCTCCATCTACTATCTTCTCCTGAGAGAAGGGAAGAACCTCCTCAAACTGATGAAGAATATTGCACTCCATGATGTGCAGAAGTGCACCTCTACTGAAATATCTCTGTGAGATCTCCTCATGCATGGTCCTCCAGAATCCAAGAGGCCTTGGATTTGCTGCCAGTAGAAGTCTCTCTTTGAGCTGTATCATGATCATTGAGAGAGCGTCGTCTAGAGAGGAGAAATAGTTTCTTACCTCCAGATGCCTACTCCTTCTCACTGTTTCCTCCATGGCTTCATGAATGAAGCTACCATCTGAATATTCACATGAGGACTGGATCCTCTTTTCTTCATCACTTCTCTTATACAACGCAGTGCTATTCTGCTACTCTATGTCAATTGCATGCAATGATATAGACCCATCCAAGGTGTTTTCTGAAATGACAAGAGATGGATTTTTAATCATACCTCGGTGAAATGTGGAAGCTCCTTACAGGGCTGCAAGAGTTTCCTCCTCATAATTGTTGGCCTCCCAAATTTTTGAAGATGAAGGCTGCTCCTCCATGGTCTCAACAGCACTGGTACATGCCTCAATAACTAGTGATGAGGGCTCCTCCCTCATTTTTCCAAACCTCCTAATCAATCTTTGAGAAAAATCAACAAGAGTAGAAACCCTTGTATGGCTCAGATGGTTGATCCACCAATTCTTTGCTTCACCTTCAAGGTGCAGCATTGTAGCTTCTATAGCGGCTCTATCTACTATAGGATGTAGCAGGAAGAAAGCCTCTATATTTTTTACCCAAACCACTACTGCACATGTGATTGATCCATCAAATGTGGACAATAGAACTTTATTTCCTCTCATCATCCCATAGTTTTGGGGTCTTCTTTCTTCTTTCTGCTGAATAAACTGTGGAAAAGATAGATTCCTTTGGAAGGCTCTAGGTCTAGCTTGGTATTCAACAAGGTACTCACTTATAATTTCAAATTCCAAGTGTTCTTCATGCTTTTGGTCTACTTCTTTGTGAGAGTAGGAAGTGCATGGTCCTTCCTCTTCTCCTTCTTCAATCTTCTTGACCTCCTTGGAGAGGTCTCCTCTGGATTTGAAAATAGAAGAGAGTAAACTCATCTTTTTCATCATCTTGATCTTCTTTGGCTAAGACTCACAGGCTGAGCCAAAGATCATGCTCTAATACCACTGTAATATTCCAAATTAGGAACAACTACACTATTGGGAATGTCTCAAGATATTACCAATGTGGAGATCAGCAATGCATAAACATGAGCTAGAAATAGCAGTGAATACATTAATATTGAGAATGCCGGAAGATCCACATAACCATTGCATTAGATGATAGCAGCAATAATGTATGCAATATCTTGAGGAAAAGGATCTCTCGGGTTAGGCAATGCAACCTCAATGAAACATATACATGAAATATGGAGAAATACTGCTAATCAAGAGAAGCCCTGGCTATGAATTCGCAATCTTTGAAAGAGGAATGCTACAAATAATTTCAATACATGGATACATCAATAGATAGCTCAAATAAAGAAGGGGGAGAAATATATCAACCTCGGAAACAACAATACGCAATCCTCAAAAGGTTTCGCTGAAATAAGTACAAAATGGCAATTCTGCAAAAATGTCGGAGTTGCTGGGCAACAACTGCAACTCAGAAATAGAGCTGGATGTAGATAGTTGATAGTGATGCAAATGATGGCTTAATCTCATCCAAAGGATATCTAGAGTGAAAGGCTGATCCTCTCACCTAAGATCTCGCCCTCCAAACAGGTGGAGCAAGTCCCCATTGCAAATACACTCAGAAATAACGCAGTCTAGAGAAGGGACTGCGCTGTTGGTGAAGAGAAATGCTTGACCTGATGCCAATGATTTGCAATATGCACCTGGATCTCCCTTACTAACCTCCCAGAGGAATAGAAGCTCCCTCCTCTGACAGATGAGCCAAGGAAATGGTGTATGGTGTCCTCCACTACAACAACCCAGCAACACTACGTTATACTTGAGCAAAAATAACGCAGTATCTGAAAGGAGAATCTTTGGCCTTGAGCCAAGAGATGTGGAGAATGAAGAACAATCCCTCAATAGGCCTCTTAAGAAGGTGAAGAAATCCTAAACAGGAATTCCCCAGCAATTCTTGCTAAACAACAAAAGAATGCACAATGCCTGAATAGACATGAAATGAATAATCCAAAGCATGAGAATAATGGTTGCCTTGCCTTCCTTTTAAAAAAGTGAAAGCTCTCTCTCCATAGGCCACATCCATTAGGGTTTCTTCCAACAAATATCTTCTTCCTCATTCACACTACGTTGTCTTCTAAAGTAAGCCACTCCTCCTATGGTAGCACTGTTGACTTGGTCAAACCTGACCTTGTCTTCATGCATTTACCCCCTTTCACACTTGAGGGTGCAAAATCAAGCTGCTCCATGGATCCTTTTCACATTATGAAGGATCTTATTCCTATTCATGGGCCTCTTACCCATTTTATTCACCTCCTAGATTAAATAAACAAAAATTAAGGTTCCAATTACCTTAATGAAAATTTTGGAACATTACATTGATAAATGCATTCAGGAATTATCCTGCTCATATTTGTAAAAATCTTGTTTCGGTTTTGAATGTTGATTCAATTCCGAATTACAAAATTTGTAGAATAATATAATATCACTATTATATTCATAAGTGAATAGTAATAGTATTCTAGCCAGAGCGTTTCTTGTTTCGTCTTCTTGAAGTTAAACAATGGCAATACAATTTATAGTTCGGTAGACAAGATTTTATATTAAGTTTATTTTCCAGTTTTCTGCTGGTAATACTATAATTTACATTCTTTCAAACAGAGCTCTCCATATACAGTTTGGTTTTCAATAATACTTTAACTAAATAACTTTAGTCCACTTCTACGGTAAATTTCTTATCTTTACAATTTCTCACAACATAATCTTTCTTTAATTTAAAACTCAAATGTACTATTTTTTTTCTGTAACTGGTTAGCCCAATGACTGGACCATTATGTCTGTGTAATATCATAGGAAGCAGAGAGCAACCAACACAGAACCTTTCTTCGAGGGTTTCGTGTTAACAACTCTCAGCGCTGCCAATTTTTGATAGTGCTTGTTTTACCCATTTGTCTTATCTGTAACAGAAAAGAAACATGTACAAATTTCTACTTCATTAAACCTACATGTAACTCTCTGCATAATCCATAATTCTAATAACAGAAAAATAAAATACTTGTATGTCCTTCGTTTCTCTGACTAATATTGTTCCTCCCTACCACGAGTGAAGTTATCATGTCCTCAACTCTCCCCTTTGCTCCAAGTCTGAGCTTTGTTGTTAAGAGAAATTTCTGGAAGAGACCTCGAGACAATCCGGTCTAGTCTTCAATTCCCGCAATATCAGAAATTTGGAGTATTCCACTGGTTAGTACCAGTTCAGGAATTCTTCTCCAGAATTTTCCTTCTCCAGTTACAGAACAGAACCCCTCTTCCTCACTGGGATAACCCTTTATCCTCAGAGGTTAGGGTAACTGTTTGAACTGATTCTATTTTAAATAACTCTCAGTTCTTGAATTACATCTTTTTTACCATCAATCTATTACTCTTTTATGGAAATCACTTCTATAATTAATTTAATCAAAATTAATATTCTTCTTATAATAAATTGTAAAAATAAAAATAAAAATAAATGTCTTAATATCTTAACAACATATCATAATCATTAGTTAGCAATAAACCAATTGTCACAAATTATTAGTTAGCAATAAACCAACTGTTACAGATTCTATCTCTAGATCTTACGCTAAGAGAATACAAATTTGATGCTCAAAATTTTTCAATTGACTTTCCATCTTATAACAAGTTCAAAATTGAGTTCCAATCTACGATATGATTAAATACCAAATGTAAAGTAATCACGTCACTTACTCCCAATCTAAGAAAAATATAAACATTAAATTTAATAACCGTACAATTAATTAAGAGTGGTTAAATAAAAAAGGGATTGTAGATCCCGACATGAGTGTTCACATACCATGACAATCAACGATGTTCGTTATGAACATGACAATCAATGATGGTTATGCAGAGAAGATATCCTTTACAACTTTATTGGACCTAATGCAATCTTTGGTAACAATTTTATCGTGGCAGAAGAAATTGTGAAACATTTAGAAATGATGTTTATCGAGAAATGTATATTATATTTGCCCATTCAAGTCGAGAAATTTGGGTGAATTTATATTGATATAGGGTGATTTTTTTTTTTTTTAAATCGGTGATATGTATATTAATATGGGGTATGTTAAAATATTTTAATTATTATTATATTAAAAATAAAAATAAAAATATTTTGAATCATTTTTATGCATGTGATTATTATTGAAAGAATTTCTACTAATTAAATTAAATCTAAAATATCTTTTAAAATAATATAATAAACATATGTAATTAATAAATTCACAAAACTAAACATAATATATTTATTAAATTCAAAATAGGAAAATTATAATGTTTATCTATAATATATCTTAAAAATATTCTTAAACAATTATATAAAAAGAAAAGAAAAAATTATAATACATAATGTTGATTTGATAAAAAATAAAAATTAAAAAAATACTTATAATAAAAATAATTTAATTAGTAAAAGAAATCAATATAAATTATAAAACAAAAGTTTATACATTTATAAATTTGTTTTTACCTTTTTTTATCTATAAACATACTTTATTATAAAACAGAAGTTTATACATTTATAAATTGTTTTTACCTTTCTTTTATCTATAACCATATTTTAATATAAAGTTTAATAATTTTATATTATATCAATAAATTTTCTTTATTGAAAGAAAATTTCATTTTCAAATTATTTTTCTTTAATACTTAATTTACAAAAATATCATTTCAGAAAAACAAAGGAGAGAGGTTCCTTTCGGGTTATTCCAGAAATTTTCGTTTCAGTACGTTTGTAAAGAATTTTGCCACTGCGTATAATTTTGCGTCTACATTTAGAAAGAATATTGCTAATGCGTAAAACTTTGATTGGTCGGTTAGATATAAATTCCAGGATTTTTCCCTTTTTTTTTTTCAAAGTATCCAGTCCCGAAAGCATTCCGTGGTCAGTTAGATAAATATTCGAAAACTTATCACTGTGCATTTATTTTGTGATCTGTCAGAGGGGCATAGACAATATTATATTTGTTTTTTTTGGCCAATTAATAAAAAGGGCCGTAGTCTAATTAGACCTTTTTTTTGCTTTGGAAATCATGGAAATTTTGGTAAGATTTTAAGAAAATTTGACGGAGATTTTTTAAATCTACATTACAACTATCAAATTTTAATATTTTGAGTGCTCTAGAGGTTTTTGATGGCGCTGAATCTATTTCCACCATCAAAATCATGATTCAAACACTGTAAGATTTCTTAAATTTTTTTGGCCCGGATTCCAGCGAATTTTGATCGTCCGGGCAATTCCTTCATCTCGTTAGACAACTCCATAAAAGGTAGAGGGTGTTGGGTAGCTTCACTGCGCAATGATCATCATCCATCTCTTCTCATTTTTTTATTTTTTTATTATTAATTTTTTTTATTGTAATGATATATATTATTTTAAGTTTAAAATTTTATTAATAATTTATAAAATTTATATATTTAAATATTTGTGTTTTGAGTGTTCAAACTATATTAAAATAAAATTAATGATTAAATAATCAATGAGAGGTAAAGTCTAGTTTTATAAGAAACAAACTATATTATTTAAGGCCTATCTCATGTTTAGGATATCTAAGATAATTACTATGTGACCAAAACTTATTATCAAAATTTGAATGAGAAGGAAACTGAGACTTCCATTTTAATTGGGTGAGATTCATATTTATTGTTCGTGTTATTGACCAAATCTATAGTCGAACTCATTTAAATACGTGTTAAATGACTTTCAATGTTCATCAATTGTAGTTGTATGCCCTTGAGCATCATGAGGATTTTGTCTTTCACATCACAAAATTGTAATACCGACTTGCTAAGGAGAATGTTCAATTGTTAGTCTATTATGTCAAGGTAGTAGTTTTACCTATTCTTCATGTGCCTAATGTCTAGCTTCCAAGCCACATATTCTTCTTGTTAGGGTCACAAAGCACCATGAGAAGTGGTGGTGTCTAAGGGCATCGTTGCGATGTTTGATCTCACTGGTTGATCTGAATGGAATGTATTAGTTTTGTTGTGCTAAGTATCCAAACAGTAATTAAATTGTGTGCATAAGGTTCACTGAAGTTAGCAGTTGAAACAAATGGTTTTAACTTAGTTAAACAGATCTTTATGTGAGGTTAAAACATGTAAATTAGCTTGTATAACACCATTCAACAGTAAATGACAGAGAATAAAACATCACATATGACAATACTCAGCAAATTGATGAAGCAATTCACCCCTTCTGGGCTACATCTGCTAGTCCAACTCCCAATGGCACGTCCCTCATATATTATTGCTCAAAAATGGTAAGTACATGTGATAAAAAGCCTCAAACGGTTGTTCTCTCTGTAAAAACAACTTCTTAATGCTTGAATTAGTCATGAATGACTATTCATATGCAGAAAACAGAGAATGAATGCTCAATACACTTAAAACACCCTAATGGCCCCTAGTGGCTCCTTGACCTCTCCTGAAGCAAAACCTACATGAAATGACCTCTAATGGCTCTGAAACTTGTTCTAATGAGTTCAGAATGTCGAAATTAGCCAAAAATAACTATTCATTCTCCAAAAATGGTCGAAATCTCCAAAAATTATGATCAAATAGAAAACTGCCCAATGTCCCCTAGGAAGGCTCCTCCAAAACTGGAGGAACTCTAGTTAAACTGAATAAAATGGAAACCGGCGCCGAACTTGGAGGTCCTGCCAGTAGAACAGCTGGAGGACTGAGGGTTAAATTAATTATTTGGTTAGGCGGTCACATGCAAAACCGCAACTGTCAGAGTTAAATGTCGTCGAGCTAACTGTGTGATTAACTGTCACATTAAATGTTATGTCGGAGTGGTCACAAATGATGGTTTTCTGAAACCGTTAGAATTAAACCTCTGCCGAGATATCCGTTAGTGATAATGCTCGCAATAAATGTTCCCTGGGCACATGGCCCTTGATCGCCAGACTAACCATTTCATAAACCATCGGTTCTTCACCGTTCAGGTTTTAAGCCCTCGAGTATAGTGTTAAAGTCTTGTGGTGTGGGGGTTGGCCCTCTTTATGCCGCCAAATGAATTTAATAAAAAATTTAAATAACTATGAAGATCATAGAGGTTAAGAATCATTCGTGTAGTGTGATGATTGGGCGTGTGCACACGTGGCGGCCTCCGAGCTGGCCACGTGTCACCCGATGATAGGCCCCAAAAAAATTATAATAAAAATATTTCAAAAAATATATATTTTTTGAAAATTTTTATACAAGTCGAACTGAGTCAAATGTCATTTTTTTGGAGTTTACTGGGCTTTTCAAACCTTCATAACTCCTACATATGACCTTTGTTTTGCGAACCATTCACGACGTCGGAATCACAACAATGAGAGTTTTTCGGTTGCTCAGCATTAAGGAAATTTTGAGGTCTAAAATGGGCCTCCTAAGAAAATAATAAAATAATAGTTAAACCAATAAAATATATTTATAAATTTGAAATTCATTTTTTGCACCACAATCCATGTAACCATAGTTAAATTCAATTCAAAATTTGTACCAAAATAAAATTAATAAAAAATTGTATTGATGTGACTATAAATAAGAATGAGCTTTTCAAGAAGAAGTCATTATCATTGAAGAACTAATGCATTTGTCCTTTGTACTTAAATAACTTAAAATAAAATATAAATATAAATTTATAAATTTTTAATTATTATATGCTATTAATTAAAATTATATTATTTAAATTGTATAATAACATGTAATTAATATATTATATAAAAATAATATAATATAATATAATAAATGTATAAGGATATGCATTGTTTGTTTCAAGAAATATAAAATGACAATAATATATTTTTATTCAAAAAGTGTGAAATGACATTTATTATGAGTACTTTACTTTTACTTTAGAAGTACTTAGAACACAAGCATAGTTAACCATGAGTTTTTATCCACCATTGAAAATGTGACAAGTAAGTACCTTTAACTCAATCAATGCCACCTCAAACATTAGGGATGATGTCATCCCCTAAAATGTGATTGGTTATCATAAAGTGAATTTTGATTGTACATTTTCCTTAGGAGGCCCATTTTAGACCTCAAAATTCCCCTAATGGGTTCGGACCTGTTTTGAGCACTTTCATTTTTTAGCATTTGTTAGCAATGGACATGATCTCTTGATCACTGGCCAACAATATGAATAATTATGGAATTTTTTGGCCTATAAATAGGCTACATTTCTCATCAATACCATGGGAAAAACCATGGGTGCTCGTATACCTGGAGTTCGAACCCACGGGTAACTTAACCGAGTCAAGTTTACTCAAACAACCTTAACAATCCCCCCCTTAAACTTAAATTTCGTAGTTCAACCTGGTCCCATTCCTCAACCATCTCATCTAAGATTCCACATTCCCCCCTCAAGCTAGGATAGGAATACACCTCCCACCCCGATACCTCTCCAAGTGGTCAATTCCACAACTTGATGACTCCATGCACCACTACACTGCCTGTATGCTTAAGAAAACTCTCAAGGCCTTATAACTATCTGCGCTACCATGCATCATGTCTACTTAAGCATCAAGTCTTACAACTTCCTAGCGAAATGCCTTCGACCAAAACCCTTAGGTCGTTCATTCATTACACAATGGCTCCTTCATTAAACATTAGCATTGTTTACTCCATGTTGATTCTTTTCTCTCTTATCTATATCACCTATCTCTTTCACTCTGTTTTGCTCGATCCATACCTTGATCTATGTTTTCACCAATAAAATATTTCATCAAAAAGCATCATTCTCTTTTATCACAACAATCACAACCTTTCACAACAAAGATATATTACTAGGTTATCCATGCTTCACACTCAACTTGAGACTCTCACATTCACAAGGCTTTGACACTAGATGTTAGGATCATAGAGCAGTGCGAGAAATGGTGGTATCTAACGACACCATTGCTTGAACTCACTGTCTAGCAAGACGAATAGCTATAGAGTTTTTTGACCTATAAATAGGTTGCATTTGTCATCAACTTATTAGAGGAAATTTCAGCCTAGAGTGGTCTCCTAATGAAAAGTAATAAAATAATAGGGAAATAATAAAATAAGGGTTATGAATTTTGTAGGGACAAAAATAAAACTACTATTTTTTTATTGTATTTTTTGGTTATCTACTTATAAGTTTACTCAAATTTCAATTGTAGACACTCACTGCATAATTAAATTTTGCATTCAACGAGTACCCATTATGCATACTTTTGAGAAGACCCACATTGTCAAAATTTGAATATACATTAAAAAAGTATGATTAACACATTTTTTTAATATATCTTCAATCTCTATCATGGTGGGTCTTCTCAAAAGTATGCATATTGGGTACTCATTGGATGCGGAATTTAATTATGCATCGAACAAGTGTATATACTTGAAATTTGAGTAAACCTATAAACAGATAAACCAAAAATACAATTTAAAAATGTATTTTTTTGTTTTCCTTCCAAAATATTGACATATACGTCTTATTAAATTTAAAATATTTTGATTAGTTTACATATTACGTACATAAAAATTTCATGAGCATTTTTAAGGTGAAATTTCCTCTAAATATGGGGAAAGCCATGGATGCTCATATACTTAAAGCGTAAAACCAACAATAACTTGACCTAGTCAAATTTAATCAAAATTATTATCATTTCTTCGATAAGCAAAATTTTTCCATCTAAAAATTATTCCCGAAATAGTGAGTTTATGTTGCACTTTTGGAACATGGTTGTGATGAATGCGAATAAAACACTGAATTCAAAACCTAACTAGTGCATTATCTAGAGAACCATGCCCTCCCTAGCTCGTGCACTACCCAGAACCATGCCCCCCTCCATTTGCCACATGGTGCTCCGTTGATGAGTCATGATGACAATGGGAAAAAAAACAGTGTAAAATATTTTCAGCCAAAACTTAAAAGGACTTGAGAGAAAAACACAGTCATAGTAAGGCTTTGAAATCTATCTTTTGAGCTAGGTAGATGAAGAGAAATAGTAAAGAAATAATGATACGCCAAAAGCTCATCTTAGAGATGGAAAAATAAATGCCCGTAGAGAGATATAATAAGGAGCAATAGGAAACGGAAGCCAAATTAATTCCCGTTGAATTCTATGGAAGCAAGATCTTTCCGTGTGGCAAAATAATATTGGTCCATGAAACTTTGTAGTGAACACAAGTGGAGGTGATATTAGTTGGGTTTTCTCTGGGCCACATTTATATTCGTTGGGGTTTTCTCATGGCCACATTTACAGCATAATCCTACAGTGCACATCCATGCCTTCATTAATCACCCTGTGGAGGATCTTTTAATGATAGCATTTATTCATAATTTGTTTTTCTTTCATGATAACTTTGATATTGAGAGCTGGTATTTTTTTTTTTAATGATTTTTTAAAAACTTATTTAATAATAATATATATTTTTTTGAAATCACGATTTGTTTTAATCGAATTTGATATAAGAAGACAATACGTACAATAAATATACAGCAAAGCGGAAGCATTGCGGACGGGGGTTGCGGACAGTCCTCCCGCTCAGCTCCGCAAAATGGAAGCATTGCGAACGGGGATTGCGGACAGACCTCACGCTCAGATCTGAAGATATTAATAAGGGTGGTAGTGTAAACTGCTTTTGTCTTGAAAATTATGGAAATTTTAGTAAGATTTTAAGAATATTTGGTAAGATTTTTGTAAATCCAAACTTGAATATTTTGGGTGATTTAAAAGTTTTGAATAGTACTAAATCATGAAACAGGTTACTGTAAAATTTCTTAAATATTTTTTAACCAAAATTCAAGCAAATTTTAACAATCCAAACAACCCCTCTGTTAAACAACTCCTTAATAAAATAGACCCCTTTATATTTTACTCTTTACTTACTTGATCATAGCTTTTGACTTGAACCTTTTTCCTTCTTTTCACTGCATTTTCCTGCTTCAAATAACTTCGCTGTATGAGGGTTTAGCTGTTTAACGCTAGACTGCAGGTCGCTAAGCTTTAGAAAATATGTCTTAAATTTCATAATTGTTTATGTCAACGTAATTTCTTTGTTCGCTTTCCTTTGATCGAATTCCAGCGTATTCTACGAAAACTAACAAAAAATAACTCGCATTTGAGATATCTAATTTCGCAGTTTCCCAATCATATTTATTCCTACTGAGATTTCCTTGTGAAATATTTTTACTTCTATGTCAAGGAAGTACGAAAACTACCTGCGTTTCAGATATCTAATTTCTTGGATCTTTGTAAAGGTTTGTTAAAATTTTAAGAGGACAATTTAGTAAATTTTCCGCAAGATTTTGGATATTGCAGTGAACAGGATTAGATTTTTCCTTATTACCTTATTCTAAAGTTTTTCGATTATCAAGTGCACTTTTACGATCACATTCACTTATTTCTAAGTCAATTAAGTACGATAAATGTCAAGAAATAACTTGCGTTTCAAATGTCTCATATTTTGGATCACCTTTCAGTAATTTTGCTGCAGAAAGGGCTTAAATTTTTCCTTATTAACTTGGACGACAATTTTATACGGTCCTTTTGCCATTTTACTCTATGGTTTTCCCCGATACTCTCTAAATTATGTATTGCATCCGCAGCTTGACTTAGTTTTGCAAACTTGTGGACATAACTTTTGAGTCCATTGTTTTGTTTTTTTGTTTTTAGAATTCAGCTTCCCTCTCCGAAGAACTTTTCTCCGAACGTTTAGCAGTTTTTGCTGCGAAGCTTTAAAGCGTTCCTTATTTTAGACACCTTTAACATAAAGTCAATCAACGTTCCAAGTAACTAAAATATTTGAAATTCCCACCTTTGACATAAAGTCAATCAACGTTCCAAGTAACTAAAATATTTGAAATTCCTAAACGTTAACACTTTAAATGTAAAATCTTGAAATTATTGATTTCATAAATCTTACACGAAATGAAGCATCGTATTGTGTTCTAGTATCTTATTGGAGTTGAATCTCTATATTTAAAAATCTTGTTATTTTTTTTATGAGATAATTTTTTAAATATTAATTGGTTTATAATTAATAATAATAATTAATATTAATTTGTTTATAAAGAATTTTGGTAGTGCGTAAAATTTTCCATCCACATTTAGATAGAATATTGCTAGTGCGTAAAACTTTGATTGGTCGGTATAGGTATAAATTCCAAGACACTTCAAATTTTAAGGTAGCCACTCCTCCGTCGTCCGTTATAGGGGAGCATGGACAATATTGTATTTGACTTGCTTTTTGTATTTGACTTGCTTCGGGGAATTAATGAGGAAAGTGGGAGGAGGTGGTAGGTGGCTCACTCCGAAAGCGCGATGATTTTTATTTTTATTTTTATTTTTAATTTTAATTTTAATGAACATCTTTTAAGCTTAAAATTTTATTTAAAATTTATAAAATTTATATATTTAAACCTTCTTGGTGTTTATAAGTGTTCAACCATACTAAAACCAAATTAATAATTAAATAATCAATCAGATGTAAAGTCTAGTTTTATGATCAACTATAGTATTTAAATTCATTGTATGTTTAGGATAATTAGCTTTCTAGAAAAACTTATATTTATTATGAAAATTTGAATGAGAAGGAAAATAAGATTTCTATTTCATTTTTTTGGGTAAGGTTTTTAGAGAGGTTTAATAACACTTTTTTAGTTGATTTTATTATTGGGAGTCTGGTTCGGCTCTTAGATGGGTTTAATAACATTTTCTTAGTTGACTTTATTATTGGGAGCCTGAGCTCAAAGAGAATTGAACCCACCCCTCATGACAAAGGGTCAATGTCTTGACAAGGGGATTTCAACCAACTAGGCTACCCATCAGGGCTAACTTCCACCTAAATTGGGTAAAACTCATCCTTATTATTTATGCTATGAGCTAATTGTAGGGTCATTTTCCCAAGGAGCATGTTCAATTGCTAGTATTGGCCTAATGTGTGAAGGTAATATTTCTACCTGCCCCAAATGTGTGCAGAGTCTAGCATGCAGGCCTAATGTGTCAAGGTAATAGTTCTACCTGCCTCAAATGTGGTTAGAGTCTAGCACGCAAGCCAGGAGCTCTTATATCAATGTGTGCAGTGTCTACCACCCAAGCCACAAGCTCTTATATCACTTATTTAATAAGAGAGATTTTGTTAACTAAAGGATATCCTTCGAGAGAAATCTCATTCAAAGTATACATTACAAGAGACTCATATCATAATCAGAGAATTGAAACCAAATGAAGAGAATGACAACAATCATTACAAAAAGCTCATGTCATAATTAGAAAATTGATACAAAATGAGGAGAATGACAACAATCCATCCTACCACTCTACCTACCCATACTTCACAATCCAAAACATTAATTTTATGTTACATTTTAGGTAACATTGTCTTTTAAAGCAGGTTAATACAATGCTCTAAAGTGGGAAGGAGGGCCTAATAAAGCGCTCCGCACTGAGGGGGGATTAATAACTTACAATGTTATACATTGTATAGTGGATATTAGGGCCTAGTAAAGTGCTTTGCACTGAGCGATTAATAACTTACAGTGCTGTACATTTTAAAGGGACTAATAATCAATCATGCACACGAGTTGTATGTTAGTTGGATGTTAGTTGTAGCATATTATGATTAGGCTATACAAATATTTATTTTAAAATATTTTTTAATCAATATCTATAAATTAATTAAAGATTTAAGTTTTATATAAAATTAGTTATGTTTTGTCTCTAGGCTACTCAATTGGTTATTAAAGTCATAAGAAATTTGTAAAAATTCAAAGATCGAAGATTCAAATCTCTCTCTACTCAATTGGTTATTGAAGTCATGAGAAATTTGTGAAAACTCAGAGATCCAAGATTCAAATCTCCTATTTTCCACCAGGTTTATGGAGAGGAGGGCAAGCCATAAACTTCTGAGGTTTGTGTCAAGCCGACTATTGGTTGCTGGATACAAAAAAAAAAAGATAATTACATTTATTTTTTTGTATTTTTAATTAAATTCATTGAGTGAAAAAATTATAATATGAAAATTAATTATTTTTTTAGATATATGGTATTAGTAAACTATAGTATGGACAATAATATTATAACAAAGCCTTAATAAAATCGAGTTGAATATCCATGATTAAAAATATTGTTATATTTTCTTATAACATGTTTTTTCACAAATACATATAAGTATATTTTATATTTTAATATTTTTATAATTAATAATTAAAATTAAAATTTATAATAATAATTTTTCTATATCCATATTTTAATAAGTTAAAATTTAATCATTTTATATTATATTAGTGAAAGAAAAATTCATTTTAATTGTTTTCAAGTTGTTTCAGAATTTATGTTTTACCACATTTACTTACAGAAAATGAAGACTCATCTGAAATGAGCTTGATAAATTCATTACAAACACGGGAATTTATACAGGAATGCGTAGGAGATTCTATTGTGAATTCCGCTGACAGACTCATATTTATGACTGACCTAACATGCCGACTATCATCGACTATCAACTACTGCACCGACTAACAATGTACCTAACCTTGTGATTAATACTCCAACACCTAACTTTAATCACAACCTTAATTATTAACTTGCTTGCTGGTCTATGTCTCAGTTAGGCTTATGACAGTACATTAAAAAAACTTGACAACAAGGGTTTCATTTTTTTCTTCTAGAGAAAGAGTCCATGCTTGTTCATTTGTTGATGCAGTTTCATTTTCACCTTTCTTTTTTTCCTTACGAGCTTTTTCTCTTTGCTTACATCTCTTTAGGATTGGGATGCAAAACAACATCCCGAACAATAAAAACAAAGTAATCTAATTCATGCTCTCCCCTCTTTCCATAAGAAAGACCCTTATACAGTATGTAGCAAACTCAACATTATATTTTGAGTCATGCCGTTTGACATGATCCTCTTCATCAACCAAAATGCACTCATCTTCAAACATGAGCGACCTCTGAACAATCCATGGTCGTATCCTCCATTGTCACGACCATATTAGAAATGGATCCAATCAAATATCTATCAATTGGATTATGGGAGAAGCAAGTTATGTTCTTCGTAATGCAGGAACATGTGGAATAAACTCCACATTTTGTTTATCAAAAAAAAATTATACTACCCGAATAGAAAATATTACCAAATATTACCAGCTAAAAAAGCTTTATTGAAAAGATCACTATCAAACATTGTCCCACTCATTTATGGAATTTTGGCCTCCTAATACAAGTCCACGGGCTGCAATCTTCTTCGAAACCACAACAATACACAACCCAATCATTGGGCTCCACAGTCGATACTTTGCTCAAGTGGCATCCACAGTCAGAACCCTCGACGCTCCTCAACACTCTTCCTCGGCGTTGTCCCCAAAGAACCTCTCAACAACGGCAAATGCAAAAAATAGGCTTCACCAGTGTTTACACACACACACACTTTTCCAACAGCGCGATCTCAGTAATGGTGCTCTCCAACACCACCAAACAACATAAAGGGCACTCAATCTCTTGGAAATTCAATCTCTGCACAACGAACTCTCAATCGCTCGGCAGTTCAATCTTTGCACAACGAACTCTCTGGACAATGAGCTCCCTCACAACTCTTCACACTCGCAAGCCCATAACACTAAGCCGAAACCTCAGCTCTAACCCAAAAATAAATCTTACAGCAGCCAGGTTAGGATCTTCATCGATCCACCAATTTACCATACAGGACAGATCTAGCACAAACACTTTGATCTAGCCTCATGCAGACAATACTCTGCTTCTCACATGCACACAACGTTCACACTCACTTGTCTTCCACGATCAACAAGGAAGGAGTACAACTCATTTGAACGAGCTCTCCAAACAACAGGCCCTCGACACACTGTTCCACTGCTTTCAACAAGCCTTCGCTATCAACATACCTCCAGATCATATATGCAGAGAGGCTCTCTTAACATCTCTTCACTGGGTTGCGCCAATCTTGGAGTCCTCCGCACAATTAGCATCAACACTGAGCCCTTCTCTGGGCCAATGAACACAGTTCACAGGCTCTTTATATATTTACCTCTGCCTTTCTTTGAAGACTCTCATGGGAGATCGGCTCTCACCACTTTTCTCAAGATTGCACTCATACTTGACACATGATGGCAGCTCCAGCAACATAGCAACACAAATTGTGACTTCAATTGATGTCTTGCTCCACTGCACGCAACAGTCTCAACAGAGCCTCTACATAGTGCTCTATGGCAAGCTCAAACTAGCTTTTCTCAACATTAATTATTAGCTCTTCACACTGCAAGGCACATTACACTAAGCAGAACCCTCTTCAGTCTACTACATTTTCATGTATAAATAGAAAAATTTGAGAATGAAATGAATAAGCTTTGTGTTTTGAGTCTCCAAATAATAACAATAATAATAAATGGAGCATGAACACAAGTAAAACACTCACTGGCTCAACACCTCCTCTGTCACTAGCACCCAACAACGCTCTCCCATCAGTTCCAACAGCACCCTCACGACTCTGGGCAAACACAACTCTCAAGAGGTTGGGCCAGCCACGCTGTTCTCCGCAAGCTGCCCCTAAAGAAAACAACACTATGGATGGCTAGAAAACTCTACACAGCGGACTCTCCACAAAAATTCGATTCCAGATCTTCACCAGCAATTAAAATGCACCAGAGCTTCTATGGCTCCAGAAAAAACTGAACACAACTTCTTTGATGCTCTCATACAACAACGATCTAATCAACTCTTCACTCACTGAGCACACGGCCCTCTCACCGAGCCTTCACAACTCTCACATCACAACCCACATATCTCTGATACCATATCATAAAATGAAGACTCATCCAAAATGAGCTTGATAAATTCATTACAAACACGGGAATTTATACAGGAATGCGTCGGAGATTCAATAGTGAATTCCGCTGACAGACTCATATTTATGACTGACATAACATGCCGACTATAATTGACTATCAACTATTGCACCGACTAATAATGTATTATTACCGTATGAATAGTGGGGAGTGATTAATACTCCAACGTTTACAAAAATATAAATTCTGAAAAAAATAGAGAAATAGAAAACAACATAAAGACCATTGCCAATGCGTAAAATATTTCATCCACATTTAGAAAGAATATTGCTAGTGCGTAAAACTTTGATTGGTCAGTTATATATAAATTCCAAGACCCTTTTTTTGAAGGTATCCACTCTTGCGTCGTCGTTTAGATAAATATTCGTAAACGTGTCACTATGCATTTATAGGGGAGCATGGACAATATTGTATTTGACTTGCTTCGGGGAATTATAGAGAAAAGTGGGTTGTTAAATGAATATCTTTTTAAGTTAAAAAATTTTATTTATAATTTATAAAATATATATATTTAAATTTTCTCGTTGTTTATAAGAGTTTAATGATACTAAAATGAAATTAATAGTTAAATAATCAATTATATGTAAAGTCTATTTTTTACAACCAATTATAGTATTTAAACTTATTGCATGTTTAGGATAATTAGTTTCTCACTCAAACTTATTATCAAAATTTGAATTTCAACCAACTGGATTAAGCTATACATTAGGGCTAACTTTTTACCTCAATTAGGTTATCCTTATCCGTACTATGAGCTAATTATCCTTATCTGTACTATGCCCTAATTATAGGGCCAATCCCACTTAAATAGGTGCCAAACACCATTAATGTCCACCAAATGTAGTTGCATGCCCTTGAGCTTCATGAGAATTTTATTTTTTCACATCACGACACTTTCCCAAGGAGCATGTTCAATTTCTAGTTCTAGTCTAATGTTTCTAAGTAATAGTTCTACTCGCCTCACAACCTCACATATGTGCAGTGTCTAACACCCAAACCACAAATTCTTATATCACTTTTTTCACTAAAAAAAGACTTTTCTAACTAAAAAGATATTTTCCAAGACATTGAATTTTAATCTTTAAAAAACACTCTTACTCTTGCCACTTTGAAAAAAAAGAAAATTTCATTACATAATCAACATTGCAAGAGACTCATATCATAACTAGATAATCGAAACAAAATAAGGAAAATAACAAAAAATCCATCCCGCCACTGGACCCACATTGACAATCCAAAAACATTAAGCTTATGTTGCACTTTGAAAAAGCTTATATTGTAGTTCTCGAAAAATTCTTGTTGTGATAGATGTAAATGAAAAAACACAACTCAAAAAACCTAGCTCATGCACTACGTTAGATTCACCTCCTCTTACCTCTTCCACACGGAGCTCGCTAATACGTCAGGGTGACAAATGCAAAAAATATTAGTCTGAAGGATTAAAAAATCCAAATCTTAAAAGGAGAACGAGAGGAAAGATAATTAAGTCGTGATAGAAATAATAAAGAAAGAAGGATACATATACAATTCATCCTAGAGATGGAAAAAAAGAACGTCTAGAGAGATATGATAATGAGGAGTAAAGGAGTAATAGGAAAAGGGAGCCAATCATCAATTCTCTTAAATACTTGGAAGAAATATCTTCTCGCGTGGCGAAACAAAGTAGGTCCATGAAACTTTGTGGTGAACACACGTGGAGTGATATTCCTTGGTGGTTTCCTAGCCACATTTACTTTCTTGTGGCAAGCAATCCTACCCGTTCACATCCATTCCTTCATTAATCACCCTTGAGGATATTTTAATGATAATAATTATTCATAATTTTTTTCTTTAATATTGAGAGTTTTTAAAGTTTAAAAAAATTGATTTTCTTTATTAACTTCTTTCATAATAATAATTAATGTTGTTTTGTTTTTATAACGGTTTAAACTGACTTGCTTTGGACACGTTGATATTTAACATTAACAAATAAATATTAAAATGAAAATTTTAGAAGAAGTTTCAAAACTCGAAAAAATATTTCATGAATTCAATTTCTTTACGCTCATGTTTTAATCAATTGTAATTGTATATAAGAAGACAATATATAATTAGGCTAATAGGCCTTCTCTTTTGAATCAACGCTATTTTTTTTCGTCAACCTTTTTGTTGTGCCGATGACATTTGTCCCTGATTTTCGTTGGTGACATTTGTCCTGAATCCAATGAATGCTCCCACTAAATAAGAAAGTAAAGTTGGGAGAATGTAACAAGTGTAATATCATTAACTTGCATTTCATGTGTCCAATGAAAATGGAAAAACTGCGGCATGTGGGTTTAATTGTTGATAGCCCCCACCGTCTTTGTCGGTTAAAACCATTCGATCAAATACCGTAGTTCTAGCAAAGCCAAGAATCTCCAAAGGTGCCGCCTCACTCAACATTCATAGACAAGAACGATTAGGGGTTGATCATTTCTTTATGAATGGTTGGGGATGGCAGTACTGAGGTACCGGAGGAGCAGGGTCTGAAGGATCCTGCTAATCATTTCTTTTTTGAATTTGGTTGGGTATGGTAGTTCTATGGAGGGTCAATTAGAGTTCAAGGCTATTCTATTTTTTCCCAAGAGGGCTTCGCTCTATCCGTTTGACACAGGGGAAGAAACTCAACAACATTAAGCTCTATGTGAGGGGTTTTCATAATGGACAACTCGTGAGGAATTTCTTCCACGAATACTTGGGCTTTGTGAAAGGTGTGGTGGATTTTGATGATCTTCCTCTCAACATCTCTAGGAGATGTTGTAGCGAACAAGATTCTAAAGGTGATCGAAAGAATTTGGTGAAGAAATGTATTGAAATGTTTAGTGAGATCGCTGAGAACAAAGAGGACTATGCCAAGTTCTATGAAGCCTTTTTCCAAGAACTTAAAATTGGGGATACACGAGTGTTACACAGTAATTTGTCACCATCCCTGCAATCCCCCAGCCTGCACATTGGAGGGTGAAGGCCTAAGCCCTCGGTCCTTGTATTAACTGGTTTACAATATAAAAATTCTGCAACCTTACCCTAAGGTCACTCTATTCATACGTGGCGTAGATATTAATTGATGTTATTTATTTGCATAGCATATGTGTGGATATGGCTTTTAAGTGGTACCTTGTTTCGTATGATCGGATCTGCCCTATCATTAAATTTCAATTGCAACTCGGTCCTCGTTGAATGTCACTTTGGTGACACTCGTACGCCTAGATTCTCGCTCCTCCCCGCCTTTCAACAAACCCTAACCTCGACACGACAACGTTCATTTCTCCTTTGGCGCTTCGGTGTTCTGCCGTCTTCCGGTTTTCCGTCGAGGGTTTAACCGTTCATATTGTCTGGTTCGATGAATCCTTTTACTCCATCCTTCCGTCGGTGCCGTGGCGTTTCTCCGGATAGGTTTGTTGCTCGGTTCCGTTGTTTTCTTCTGGTTCATCGTGTATTCTTGTTGCGTTTTTGGTACGCAGTTAGTCCAATTTCGTTTTGCTTTGAACCGAATCGACAATGCTCGTCGGTCTTTCTTGTGGTCTCGTTGCAAACTTGATGGTTCACCCATTTAACTACACGCTCTGTTTCGGGTTGAAACTTCCCGGATTTGCTTCAACCCGTTCAACTCGCTCGGGTTTTTTACCAAGGTAATTTGTAGTTCCATGCTATACTCGCCTTCCATTTCCACCGCTTACTTATGTATGTTGCTCTGGTGAGCAGTGTTTTATTTGTCCGTCTTGCCTTCTCGTTCTCGTTCCTCCTTAGCTTCCAGTAAATGCTACGAGCTTGCTCCTCGTTTCTTTGTTTTCAAACTTCGTTTTTCGTTTACCATTTCGTTTGCAGGGTTTGTAACTCCTTCTATTTTTCTCATTGTGCAGTCAACCAAGCTCGAGGTTTCGTGGTTCGACCTGTCGGAAAAAGAAAACAACCCAACCAAAGAAAACGGTAGGGTCGCTCTATTCAGTGGACCGGTTAACTTGGAAATGTTTTTCGTGTCTTTCCCCGGTTCCCGCTCTTTTCCGCGTCCTTGGTTTTTGGGGATTATTTCAACAATCCTCCGTTGGCAAATTGTGCCATAGCCATAGGGTTTATGTACGGTTCAACTTGAAGTTTTCTACGACTTGCCGCTGAGCATCGCTTGTTAATTTATGTAAACCCTACTTTGCGTTTTTCTCCGTCACAAAACAAAGGGGTTTTCTGCTAAATGTATATGGACATTCTTTCGAATATTTCTATGATCGCTTTTTACTCAATTAATTTGAAAGGTTCTTGTTGTGTTACCCGGGTTCTTTCCGGTGTATATTATCGATGGGTAACTCGGTTGCTTCTCGAATCTTTTTGTCTTTGGGAAAAATAATTTGTTAATGTATGTTATGGCTCTTCGTTTCTTTGCTCATGTGCAATCTCCTTCCGCATGCTATCGGACAGATTGCTCTTTACGCTATTCACGTTTCGTCTCGTAAGGGTTTCTAGCTTTCCCTCGTGCTTTGTTAACATACATATTCACAATTATTTTCAAAAATGCAGTGAGAATATTACACATACATGTGAGATTAGTCGTAGTCGTAAATTTTGACGGATGATTCAATTTCTCTCGGTTCTTATTATGCTTTTCTTCCCCGAAAATTCCGAACCTTACATTTGAGTTCCTTTCTAGTTTAAATACTTTTCAAGAAAAAGAAATGTGTAATAGTTTCTTGTTTTCAGTTGTAATTAGTAACTGAAGTATTCTAAACTCGTCTAGTCGGTTCTCCTTTCTTTAAAAACAAAACTAGTCGGACTTCTAATTGCCTTTTAAAACAAAACATTGGGACTCTAATTAACAAACAATCGAACTATTAATTTAACAAAAATAATTAATAGTCCCGAACCCTAATATTCCCGCTAATTTCAGGGTAACACTTAAATAAAAAGAAATTAAAAGTATAGGTTCCATAACCTCGCCTAATCAACACGTGTATAAGTCCTCTTTCCCGTCGAGACGATCAACCTTCTTTTCCCTCCTTCGAGCTAGATGCTCCCCGCATCGTGCTCCCTGGTAGGAAAAAAATCATGGCTCCGTTCCATGAGATCGTCGACGTAGTAACTCGCTTTACGTATCTGCGTCGCGTCAAGCCACGAACCGTCCTCTCATTGGTCGGTTCTTCCACTTGACTAAATACTGCAGAGATATTCTTTCCTTCGGGTGCGCCCTGACTACGTGTATCGAGAATACTCTCGATCTCAAGTGGTTGTGCTCGTGAGCATCCGTCTCATCCAAGAATCTTCCTCAACCTTGGTGTCCCGTTCGCCTTTCGTTGCGTCATTCTCGCACCGTGCAACATAAGGAAATAAATCGCCACATTAAAGATGGGCGAAAATACCTATCCTCGCGTAAATCGCAACTCATAGGCATTTGTGGAAAACTTGCGAATGATCTTGCAAGGGCCAATCTTCTTAAATTTCAGCTTATTATATTCCTTTCTTGGAAACCGCTCTTTACGAGTGCACGAGAACTTCGTATCCCACATTAAACCTGAACTTCTCGTCTTTTTCAAATCAGCCCGTCGCTATATTTTCGACTCGCTCGTCCCGTAATTTCGCTTTCACCGTTTCATGCAAGTCGCTCATTGCTTGGGCGAAATCTTCTCGTCTCGCACTCCGTTTTTCAAGTTTCCCCAAGTCTCGCAGCTTCATGCACTCCGTGAGGATGCATGCCATACAAGATTTGAAGGATCAGTAACCCTGAGCTGCGATTAGGTGAATCGTTGTATGCGAACTCTGCCCGAGCAAGTACACGATCCCACATTCGCGAATTCTCGCTCTATTAAACTCCGCAAGAAATTTCCCGACTCCCTGTTCACCACTTCAGCCCGCCCGATCGCATGTGGGTGAGTGAGCTGAATCAGTAATCGAGTGTCCAACTTTTTCCACAAGGTTCGCCAAAAATGTCCCGGGTGAACTTCACATCACGTCGGAAATGATGGATCTCGTTAGACCGTGCGACCCTAACAATCTCGTGGAAAAACGTGTGCTACATGAGTCGCATCACCGGGTTTTGTTGCAAGGTATAAAGCCGCGCCATTTTGGAAAACCGATCCACTACCACCATTCATCGAATCGAAACCTTGCTACGTCTTAGGCAAACCCAAGACAAAATCCAAGCCGACTCGAGTCCCATGGTCTGCTCGGAATGGGTAGTGGCATATAAAGACCCGCATTTTGGGCTGTGGCCCTTCGCCGTTTGACATGTTTTGCACCGGCTCACATACCTCGCACGTCTCGTCGCAACCTTGGCCGAAATAAAAATGCTCCACTTGTGAAAGTGTCTTGTCTATCACCGAAATGTCCCGGCTAGATCCCCACTGTGCTTTTTCCCTGATGATGTTCTCTCTCATCGAACAATCGTGCACGCATAATCCGTACTCCCTTGAACAAGAACCTTCCCGTAGATTATAGTCCAACCATGGACTTTTATTTCTTAACAGAGGGTTTTGGCGAGCTTCATAGGCCTCCTTAAAATCTGCATCCACCTGATACAAATCCTTCGAGTGATCAAAACCCAAAGACCTATACTGGTACTCTCCCAGTAAGAGTAAAACTCTTCCCGCTAATGCATCTGCCACCTTGTTGGATTTCTCATCGATATGTTTCGATGACGAATGTAAAGCTTTAGCAGATATTCCACCCACTCGCATGCTTGTGATTCAACTTGTCCCTGCTGCATAACATACTCGTAGCGTAATTGTCGAAAAATAACACAAACTCATTACCTAACAGATAGTGCCTCCAATGCTTCAAAGCTTGAACGACCGCATAAAACTCCTTGTCGTAGGATGAATACTTCGCCTCACTTTTACGTTCAACTTCTCACCGAAATAGGCAATCGGTCTGTCCTCCCCGCTGAAAAATCGTTCTCAATGGTCGTATCAGCTAGCATCATAAACGAACTTGAAAAAGTTTGTTGAAATCTGTAATCGCAAGATCGCCTCTCGCTGATCTTTCTCTTCGAGTTTGAAATTTTTTTTCCATTGCTTGATCCAATAGGTCGATTGGCCTTCTTAATTGTGTCCAACATGGGTGCATGATCTCGCTGAGCTTTCGATAAACTTCCCGTAAAAGCTTGTCAAGCCATGAAAACTTCGAACCTCGAACAAACTCTTTGAGGGTTAGCCGACTAACTATCGCTCGCAATCTTCTCGGATCCATCTTCGACTTTCATTCTCTCACAATCACAAAACCCAAATAAACTAATTCTTTTTGAAAGAAAGTACACTTCTTTAAATTTATCAAAGTAGTTTGTTCTCAGCAGTAATCTCTCAATACACTTCGGACATGACGAAAGTGTTCCTCTTTGCTCTGTTCAAGATTAGAATATCATCTAAGTACACAATCACAAATTTTTCCAATAAAATCCTTTCGAGCTTTTCGTTTCATCGGGCGCATGAAAGTACCGGGAGCGTTGTCTCAAACCAAATGGCATCACCAGCCCATTCGTACAGTCCTTCATTTGTCTTGAAAGTTTGTCTTTCCACTCATCCCCCTCTCGAATTCGGATCTCGGTGATAACCACTCTTCAAGTCAATCTTCGAAAAATAGGTCCCCCACCTAGCTAAATGCATCATATCATCCATTCTCGATACGAAAACCTTTGTACCGAATTGTAATCTTGTTAATAGCTCTTGAATCACGTACACATCCGCCATTCGCCACCTTTCTTAGGAGCTAATATCATGGAACCGCACAGGACTCATACTCTCTCCGATTAGTCCTTTGTCCGACAATTCCGCACCTCGTCTTCCGAATTTCTTCCCTGATCTTTCGAGCTCATACGATAAGCCGCCTTGTTGGGCAAGCTAGCTCTCGGTATAAAATCAATACAATTAGCGATACCCCTCTCGGGAGGTAACACGTCTAGAAGATCATCCACTATTATGTCCCCAAAATCCCGTAACATGTTCGAACCTCCTCGCAAACTGCAATTGTAGTGTGCAAGATCACCTGTCTTTTGGTTCCTTACAACAACTGAAATTTACATCGCTCGTTTTCAATCTATTTTAAGAACTCTTTCCCACCTAACACAGTTGCTTTTACCCCCACCGGTTTCGTTGTACCTTCCTCCTTAATGGGTACAAGCGTGTGCTTGATCCCATCTTTAACAAACTTATAGCTTTGTTTTTTCCCATCATGAACCACTTTCCTCGTCAAACTTCTGTGGTCTTCCTAACAGTATATGACAAACATCCATTGGCATAACGTCGCAGATAATTCGTCCTTATACCTGCCTATTCGGAATCCCACCTCGCATTGCTCATCAACCAACAAGCTTGATGTCCCTTCTGTAGCCACGATACCTTGTAAGGAGTGGGATGCTTCAGACTTCTTCAATCCCAATTTCTCCACCATTTCTGTGGCCACTAGATTATCCGTGCTTCCATCGTCAATGATCGCATTTGCAGCACTTACCTTGTGACTTGCATACCGTCCGGAACAAAGCCTTTTCGTTGATCCGGGTCCACCACCTCCTTTGCTCGGTTTTAACAAGACTTTATTCACACCAAAGCTTCACCGTTTTCGTGCATTCTCCACTTCCCTGTGGTCGTGTGTCTCCGCCTCTGCGATTGAGCAACATAAGTTCCTCTCCCACCCGCTCGGTTCACCCTCGGACATTCTTACGATTTGTGCCCCCACTTTTGGCACCGATATGCACCGGAAAGCTCCTCCGCTCAGACCATTTCCTCTCCCTCGTCGGGCCGGTCGTCCTCCTCTAGTGCCGTTGTCCTTTCTCATTGCTCTCTGCGATTTAGAACTCGCCGCTCTCTTCGCTTGAACTCTGTACCTGCGCTCTACCAAAAGGCCTTTCCCTTTCCTCGCCCGCATCCACCGCCTCTTCGGCATTCCCGTTTCTCGTTTATCTTCTCCTCGACCCTTCAAGGCAACCGTATGCCTCATCCAAGGTCTCGGGTGAGAGGATACCAATTTCATCCAAGATCTCTCCCCTCACCCATTCACGAACCTTGTCGTTTGTCTTTTTCGGGGTATCTTCCATATACCCCTGTCTCAAATTTAACTTGTAAAATTCTTCAAGATATTCTTTTACCGTCATTCCCTTGCCTCAAGTTTTGTACTTGCTCGTAGCAACATTATTTGATAATCCTTAGGCATAAATTTCTCTTTCAACTTGGCCTCCATTCTCGGTCCATTTTTTAATAGGTGCATTTATGTAGCCTTTTTCTTTCTGCTTGTACGTTGTCCCACCATAAGGACGCATGTCCTTTCAACTTGGTGGCGGCGAAATTTACCTCGCTTGTCCTCACTAGTTTCTTCAAACTCAAAATATTTGTTGACTTCACTACACCAATCCAATACATACTCGCTGAGCAAACTCCCGTCATAAGTGGAAAGCTCATGTTTCGGCATGACTGGACAATCGTGACCGATTTTCAACAATCCGAGTTCTCGGTGTCACCCCTTCGAACTCATCTTCTGGTTCTCGCTAACTCTTCATCACTTTGTCATCTCACTGGGTTCCTCCTTTCCCAGCCTTCTCTATCGTCGCCAATCTCTCGATTCATAATACGAATCTCTTCTCAGCAATTCCTTCTCCTGCTATCCTTCGAACTCGCTTCTTCCCCTCCCTCTTCCTCTTACGCCAACCTCCATTGTCTTTTCCTAACTCCTCGAACCCGCTCCGATACACAAAAATTGAAGGCCTAAGCCCTCGGTCCTTGTATTAACCGGTTTACAATATAAAATTCTGCAACCTTACCCTAAGGTCACTCTATTCATACGTGGCGTAGATATTAATTGATGTTATTTATTTGCATAGCATATGTGTGGTTATGGCTTTTAAGTGGTACCTTGTTTCGTATGATTGGATCTGCCCTATCATTAAATTTCAATTGCAACTTGGTCCTCGTTGAATGTCACTTGGGTGACACCGTGACGCCTAGATTCTCGCTCCTCCCGCCTTTCAACAAACCCTAACCTCGACACGACAACAGCTCATTTCTCCTTTGGCGCTTCGTGTTCTCGCCGCTCGGTTTTCCGTCGAGGTTTAACTCGTCTCGTATTGCTCGGTTCGATGAATCCTTTTAATCCATCCTTCCGTTGATGCCGTGGCGTTTCTCTAGATAGGTTTGTTGCTCGGTTCCGTTGTTTTCTTCGGTTCACCGTGTATTCTTGTTGCATTTTTGGTACGTAGTCAATCACATTTCGCTTGCTTTGAACTCGAATCGACAATGCTCACTGGTCTTTCTAGTGGTCTCGTTACGCAGACTTGATGGTTCACCCATTTAACTACACGCTCCCTGTTTCAAAGTTGAAACTTCCGGATTTGCTTCCAACTCGTTCAACTCACTCGGGTTTTTACCAAGGTAATTTGTAGTTCCATGCTATACTCGTCTTCCATTTCCACCGAGCTACTTATGTATGTTGCTCTCGGTGAGCGTGGTTTTATTTGTCCGTCTTGCCTTCTCGTTCTCTCGTTCCTCCTTAGCTTCCAGGGTAAATGCTACGAGCTTGCTCCCTGTTCTCTTGTTTTCAAAACTTCGTTTTCGTTTACATTTCGTTTGCGGAGTTTGTAACTCCCGTCTATTTTGCTCATTGTGCAGTCAACCAAGCTCGAGGTTTCGTGGTTCGACTCTGGGCCGGAAAAGAAAACAACCCAACCAAAGAAAACAGTAGGGTCGCTCTATAATGACTGGTTAACTTGGAAATGTTTTCCTGTGTCTTTCCCGGTTCCCGCTCTTTACGCGTCCTTGGTTTTTTGGGGATTATTTCAACAATCCTCCGTTGGCAAATTGTGCCGTAGCCATAGGGTTTCGTCCGGTTCAACTTGAAGTTTCTACAGCTAGCGCTGGCACTTCTGTTAATTTATGTAAACCCTACTTTTGCGTTTTTCCGTCACAAAACAAAGGGGTTTTTCGCCAAATGTATATGGATCTGTTCTCGAATATTTCTATGACTCGCTTTTACTCAATTAATTTGAAAGGTTCTTGTTGTGTTACCCTGGGTTCTTTCCGTGTATATTATCGATGGGTAAACTCGGTTGCTTCTCGAATCTTTTTTGTTGGAAAAAAGAATTTGTTAATGTCTCGTTATGGCTCTTCGTTCTTTGCCTATGCGCAATCTCCTTCGCATGCTATCGGACGATTTGCTTTTTGCGCTATTCACGTTTCGTCTCGTAAGGGTTTCTAGCTTCTCGTGCTTTGTTAACATACATATTCACAATTATTTTCAAAAATGCGATAGAATATTACACATACATGTGAGATTAGCTGTAGTCGTAAATTTTGATAGATGATTCAATTTCTCTCGGTTCTTATTATGCTTTTTCTTCTCGAAAATTCCGAACCTTACATTTGAGTTCCTTTACGGTTTAAATACTTTTCAAGAAAAAGAAATGTGTACAGCTTTCTTGTTTTTCGATTGTAATTAGTAACCCAAGTATTCTAACTGTCTAGTCGGTTCTCCTTTCTTTAAACAAAACTAGTCGGACTTCTAATTGCCTTTTTAAAACAAAAGCCGTCGGACTCTAATTAACAAACGATCATACTATTAATTTAACAAAAATAATTAATAGTCCCCGAACCCTAATATTCTGCCTAATTTCTGGGTAACACTTAAATAAAAAGAAATTAAAAGTACAGGTTCCATAACCTGCCTAATCAACACGTGTATAAGTCCTCTTTCCTATCGAGACAGTCAACCTTCTTTTCCCTCCTCTGAGCTAGATGCTCCTGCATCAAAGGGCCTATTCCGTGACCTGTGAGCAATGATATGACCTGAAAACACTTTCATGGCATCCTCGACAAGGACAATCATTCCCTCGAAGACAATTTCGGTGAAAGCTCCGGAAATAGCTTTTGGCCTTCACGCGAATAGCCAGTTCACCTCGCGCCAATAATGGGGAATCCACCAAAGAGGGTGCCCCAACTGGTGCTCTGTCCCAGTGTATTACTCGTGCTAGGCTTAATAAGGATTTTTTTTTAAAAATAAATGGCGGAATTTTGATTCCAACTAACTCCTGAACAAGTCTCTAAAATGAGTTGGGAGGTTTGGCTCTGGATCTCCATGTAGGGGAAGTGGTTTTCCACCTATCATGGAAGCTTCCTTGAGGATAGGGCCAATCCCACCATTGTAGGGATCCCAACTCCCCTTCCACCATCTACATAAGCTTGTCATTTTTCCTTTGCAAGCTAGCCTGAATAGAGCTGAATCAGTAGTAAGGAGATTATCGTCAGACAGCCAAAGAGAGAGAGCTTTGTCCCATTCCCGATGAGCTTCATTGAGACGTGCTCCGCTATCGCCCCGCCGAAGGAAGATCCAGCGTCAAAGCTCAGGTTGTATCTTTCTTTCGTTGTGATTAATAATAAATGACTCTGATTATGGTTCCATTCATATGTTCATGTCTTATGTTATGAATTATATCTTCTCTGACTGATATATGGTTGCATGTATTAGGTTTTACGTTGTGTGTTGTTTCTTCGTGTACGTGCAAGTGTTCGAATGTGCTAAGCGGGAGAATTTTGATCTGCCAAGGCGAAGGATGGAAGTGCCATCTTCTCGGCAAGCAAAAACAACGTAGGACTTAAGGTAGGCCTCTTGTCGCATCTTTTTCTTTTGTAACTAGGAACCTGCATCTTAGCGTGACTCAGTTGTTGCTAGACCCGATCTAGGCTAGTAGGGATCGCCTCTGTTCGCAGAGGGGATTTACCTCTCCAACAAAATGGCAACTCCACTGGGGAGAACATTGACTGGAGTTTGTCTTGTCTTTTCAGTTGATTTTGGTCTTTGCCTGCTTGATCAACTCTTTTGGTTCGCTCTTTTCTAGTGTTAAACCTTTGTTTAGCCTCACCATCCTTGATCTGCTCCCTGTTTTCTCTTTTTTATTTTTTGCATTAGTAAACTCGACTGGCACGGTTTCTGCCCTGACAGTCGCGCCAGCTAGCGCTTGTTTCCAGGTTAGTCCCCGCGCCAATCCTGTTCTGGCACTAGTTGTAGCCTGACAGTTGTGCCAATTCTGTGTGGTGCTAGGGTTTGCTTCTTTCTGAGCTTTCTGAGCTTGATTTGTGGTTTTGGTGTCATTTTTTCAACTTCCTAAGTGTTCTGGAGCCTTGTTTGACTGTGTGTGACCTTCATCCTCTGGTTGTTTTCCCTCTACTATCGGTTTTACATTCTAGCCCTGGGGCATCTAGGTGCTATAGTGTGTCGAGCCTCCCCTGGGAGTTTGTGGTCCTCACTTGATCGGTCAATTTCATTATTTCTTCTTTGCATTCGTTTGGTGGTTTTTCATTGTTTTGTTGCATTATTTGAGTGATTGGCCTCTTCCTCATTCGAATTTCACTTTGTCTCGTCCTAGACCTAGATTACATGGTTCATTTGAGCCTTTTGGATTCCTCTTTGATTTGAGGGATTTCTTCATCAATTTGAGGTCTGATTGTGTGTTTTGCATTGAGTGAGCTTGCTTGTCTTTGCTCTTTTTCTATCACTTCTCAAATTGTTCTTTTCATTAGTTTTCATCTTGTTTAGTGCACTTTGCTCTTAAACATTGAAAATACAAATCAAATCTCTTTTGCTTGTGATTAGTTAATGTAAATTGAAAAAATTTATGTGTTATTAGTGATTTATAACTCTGAAAGAAAAGCTTTTAGTTTTGTTAGCATGCATTAGAGACACTAGTGGTTGTTTTGTGATCATTTTGTTATTGTGTGAAAGCTCTCAACCTTCCCGTAGTTAGCTATTCATTGAATGAAATGATACATTGTCGCATGTAGTGTGCATTTAGAGAATTTTGAGACATAACATTCAGTAGGGCCTGGAAATTGAAACATAATTGAAGATCAACATTAAAATTTATTCAATTTACCTTAAGGAAGCATTGAAACATTAACGAAATATTTAGAAGTCTAGGCTAGTGATGTGTTTCGGCGTCGTTAAACCTAGTAGCTGTCATTTGCCTCTTGGCTTTAGACAACGCTAGTACGGACTTGTGCTCCCCGTACCGTCGCATATATAAAGGGAGACCCCACTAGGTTGCTATCCTTTATCCATAGGAAGCCGAGTCTGCCGCCTTATACCCATGATACACCAGACACAGCATTCGGGGAGATTTCCTGCACGTACGTGAAGTCCTTGGTTGATTTCTCTTTCATTTTGAAACCAAGGTGTATATTGCAGTTCACGGATATCTGGTACACCCTTTTCCTAGAGTTCCAAAGTAGTCATTTTTATCTTTTCCGACTCATTAAATTTGAAAGGATCATCAAGAGCTTTTCCTTTCACGCTTGTTTCAAAAATTGAAAGAGAGAGTCACCTTTCATCCGTTTCTCGACTCTTAAAACATGAAACCGTGAAGTTTCTAAGTTTCAATGTGGTAAAATTAATCACCTGCGATCACACACCTTTTTAGATTTTGCTTGTCGGCCGTTTGATTGTGTGCCTTGGTTTTTTAGCCCGTGTGTTTTTGTTTGATCTCTTCCTCTTGTCATTACTGTCATAGTGGCGGAACCCTCAGTTTCGTTTACTGGTAGTCCTTACACAGATGATTCATCAGAGGTCTCTCAATCCTCTGCTGAACCTCAGCAACCCATTGTCTCTGAGTTTCCCGACGAGGGACCAGTTCTATCTGAGCTTCCCTTTGGAGGACCAGTTGAGTTCAATTGGCCCTTATCCAACGCTTGGTTTGGATTTGGAGTAGGGGAATATTTTCCTCCTCTTACATCGGGATCGCCCTTCTTAGCTCCTGTTATTCCTCCTAGTCCTCGTCATCTTCTAGAAGATCTAGTGGCAGGCTCAAATATGGGCTCATCCAGTCCTTCTCCTAGTGGGGAAATCCCCACGTCTAGTGAAGATTACCAGTTGTTCCCAGAAGACAACCCTGAGTTATCTGTCATGTCTTCGCCTAGTCCTTCGCTTCCAGCAGCGTATAGATCTTTAAGTCAGATTATGACCATTGTCGCCTCTATGGGAGTATCAACTCTGTATATGAGGCCAGTTATTCCTTCGTTAGGGATGTTCCCAAGGACACCTCTCACGTCATCTCCTTAGGTCACATCAGTACCTTTCAGGCCTACTGTCTGCATGTCCGCATCTACACCCGCTATTAATACTTAGTCCATAAGGACCGCGTCACTTCCCGAAGACGTCTACATAGCATCTGTTATTTTGGAGAACATTTCTCCTGAGGAGTATCGGTTGTCTCTACAGCAATCGAACTCTGAGGTCGGTCAATCCTCCCAAGATCCCAACCGTTCTTATTTTTCGCATTATGCACAGGATGGTACACCCGTCTACATTTTTCCATATCAGTATGATGAGCAGGGAAACCCTCTACGTTTTCCTACTCTATAGGCTTACCAATATGTTCAAGGTTTTCTGTCTGCCCAGGCTGGGCAACCTTCCGACCTGTAAGGGAAACCCTTCCAGGGCCAGCCTAGTTATCTTTATGACCCACAAGGACAACCCTTACAAGGCCAACCTTCGGGCTAGCAGGGGTTGTTATACGGTCCGCAAGGACAGTCCTACAACCCTCAAGGTCAACCTATATAGCCTCACCCTATGGTCCAACCAGGGCAACCTCAAGGACTCGCAGGTTACCGGGGTACCAACCAAGGCCATTGTATAGTCCTAGGGGGCAAATCCAACCCTCTCAACCTATGGTGCAACCTCTACAATCGCAATTTCCTATTGGTCCGAATTTTTCACAGCTAGGGCCCTCTTATGGTTCTGTTACAAGTCAAACTAGTTATCAGGTGCAACCTGGCCCTATCCCACCACTAGGCCAACTGGCCCATCTGGGGCAGCTTGGTGTCCCTCATCAGCCAGGTCAACCTGTTCGACCAGCGCAACTTGTTCACCCGGGTCAACCTGTTCAACCAGGACAACCCGTTCAGCCGAGTCAACCTGTTCAACCAGGGCAGCCCATTCAGCCAGGTCAACCTGTCCAACTAGGCCAGCCTGTACATCCTGTCAACCCTGCTCAACAGCCTATTTACTCTATGCCATAACAGAATCTGCATGTGCACCCCACTTATCAGGCTCAGCAGGGCCCCACTTATCAGTAGCCCGCTCAACCCCAAGGCAATTATTATCTTCAAGGTCAATCTCAACTGGTTTAAAACCTGCCCCAAGGTTCTAATTATTACCTTCAACAACCAGGCTATACCTATACTCAACAGTCGAATCCATATACTACTCAAACAGGGCCGACATATAATCATGGTCCATACCCCGGTTATCAACCCCCCTACACTGGTTATCAGCAACCGTATCAGACTAATTATACGGCTTACACCCCTTATGGTCAGAATCCCCTGGGACAGAACCAATGGGGGCAAGGTTATGCTCAACCAGGGTGGAGTACAGGTACAGGTCCTTATCGAGGGCCTGGTATGACTTTCAATCCTCAGTTGCTGTTCCTGGCCACCTTGGAATTACCGGATGTTTCTAAATTGACAAAGGATCCGATTCTTCACAATCCTTATTGGCCTCCAGTTCCAACCAAGGTGCCCAGCGACTGTCCTAAGTTTGAAGGTAAAGCTAGAGAGGACCCCCAAGCTCATGTAATGACCTATCATCTGTGGTGTTCATCCGACTCTTGGGTGGATGATTCTATTGGGGTTCTCAGGTTTTGGCCAGATTGGCAAGACCAAAAGATGAGACAACATAAAAACCACTTTCGGACCTCAGGATCTAGCCTTCCTGGGTCCAGAGAGGGATCTCTCTATATAAGCCAAGGTTTTATGTCTTTGAAGCTCAAAAATTAAGATGCTAGGCTAGTTATAAGGCTCAGAGTTTGTTTGTTTGATTGTTTGTTTGGTTGTTGGTAATCAGGAAAGAAGGGTTCAATATGAGACAAGGATGAGCAAAGAGGATTTTAGGAAAATGAGAGATATTCCAGGGAACGTTCAAGACCATTGGGCAATGGAGTCAGGAAAGGGTTTACTTGCTATTCAATGTGCAGGCTTTTAGTTGGGCTAGTCATCTAAATCATTGGATCTTAAAGATGATAATGTGGCATGAAATGGTAAGAGAGAAGCAAATAATAAATATTTAGGACACAAAGTTAAAGACCTGAGATCAGAGAGAGACTTTGAACTCTCAATGCTTCGGCCTCCAGCTTGAGGGATCTTAGAAAGGTTAAATTAATTGAAAAGGATCCTAGTGAGATAGAGCCAAAGTTCTGGACCTCCCAGTGTTCCCAATTCATTCAATTAAATCCTAGTAATAACATCTAAGAACATATTCATTTAATTCATACATCAGCTAGCAGGCAATGACATCCACTACACTGGTTAAATTAACTAAAATCAACCCTTAGATAACACATTTAGTAGAAAACATTAAAGGCAAGGAGAGCAGAAACATAGGGTACCTAACAAGGGTAAATCCTATGCTAGATTTCTAATGCGAGCCAGTAGAAATGAAATGAAATGAACTGCAAGTTAAAAACAAATACAGAGATAGAAAAACATCACCGCTGCTTTAGATCAGAATCTAAAGAAATGTGCTTGTCATATTAAAGATCAATACCAGTCAAGTACAACATTACCAATAGTTGGATATTCAGTCTGAAAACATCTTCCTCAGCCTATATTACAACTTTACACAGAGACTATGTCTCAAAAGAAACAGCTTGTAATTCTCTGATAACTGATCAACAACCCTTACAATGAGTTTCTTCATGAATTTTATAGCTGAAAGAGAGCAGAGGAGGTAGGTGAAAAACTAAATAAAGCATTAAAACTCAGAAAAGAAAGAGGGCCGAAGCCCATTCTGTTTAAATTTTGTGCATTTATCTTTGGCACTCTTTGGGTGAAAGAGTGGTCTTCTCCAGGCTTCCATTTACTCCGGTATGACTCTGATGTACTTTGGCTACAGTACTCTATAATACTTTTGGTGAATAAACAAAAAGGTAAATAAATGACTATGAAGTCCGCCATACTGCATAACAAATGCTCTGGTAGCTTAGGACTGTTGTCAGGGCTGAATTTTCTTCAGGAACACGGTAAATAAAAGAAACAATATGGGCGCTTTGTCCTCCCACAGGTAGGAACGTTCTGCTGATGTGGCTACCCTGATGACATGGTTTTCCGTGTGTCAGACCTCTTCAGGTCATCCTCCGTCAATCACGATATCTTCAATCTGGTACCTTGCCCTTAAAATACTGAATTAAGGATTGTGTATTTTCAATGATGTGCAAAAGAACATCCTTAACTCTGTACTGACACTCTTTTCCGCTTGAACTGTCTCTGTCAATGAAAATCCGAGCTTTGGTGGCACTGGAAGGGTTTTGTACAGTTAAACTCTGTACCTTTGATGAAAATCACGCTCCAGTACCTTCCCGGGTTCTTATCTGTGCTATCGGGCTTTGAACCTCGTTTCACTGAGCTCTGTGTCACTGTAACAGCGATTGTGAATCATGGCGACGTTTACCTCCTGCACCTTGCAAAACCCGCAACTGTGTTAAGAAATCCAATGCATGGGAGGGTGGATGGAGTGGAGAGTCATGAAGATGGCGGTGCAGCGGTGGCAGAAATGGCGGTTTCAAATGAAACAACGGTGGAGAATGCAGAAATATGGTGTAAACTGTGACTGGTAGGGTTTCAGTGGAGAAATGCATAACTTTAATGTAAAACATTCAACCTTTAGTGTAAACTGCGGAAGTTTGGAATTAGGTGGAATGCAAAGAAATGAATGAAATGTAATGGAACTGGCTGTGCGTGGTGGGACTCGACGTGGGTGGAGGGTGATTAGTTTTGGACCATTAGATCTCAGGAGGAGATCAACGGCAGAGGTCGAAAGATGGAGTTAATAAAGGCTTCGACGAAGAAAAGTGGTGGAGGAAGCGATGCAATATGAGCCGTTGATCTTGGACCAATGGACGGACGTGATCAAATCGGAGGATCGCAATCGGGGGAAGCATGGGTGACACACTAAAAAGGTTCTGATTGCGATTGGAGTGGGGAATGTGATTGAGCGCCAGCCATCCAATCTGGATCCAGATCGACAACAGATATTGAATCAACGGGGAGAAAAGGAATGGAGCGATGGGATCTGGGCCATTGGATCCGGAGGGATGGACGGCTAGCATTGGATCAAAAGATCGCAATCGGGTGACATGGCAAGACCTTTACGATTGCGATGGGGGCGGGGATGCGATTGAGCGCCAGCCATTGGATCTGGCGGGGAGATCGACGGTTCAAATATGATCGGAGGGGCGAAATGGGAGGAGCGACGGGTGCGATGCGATTAGCGCGGGGCCGTCGGATCTGAATGAACGGATGGCTCGGATTCAATCGGGGGATCGCAATGGGGGGGAACAAAGAGTGGCACCATTAAAAAGTTCCGATTAGCGATAAAGAGAGATTGCGATGGCCGTCAGATTTAGAAGTGGATCGACGGTGGAGAAGGTCATCGGAGGGTTCACAAAGGAGTGTTAGGGGCATGATAAAACAGGCTGCGGGCCGTTGGATCTATCAAGATCAACGACGGATATCATTTCAAGGGCTGACCGATGGATACTCCATCGCATTGGAGGTTTTAACTTTACAAAGGAAATGCGTGTTTGCTTCGATTCTCCGATGCGATAAGTGCTTTAAGGATCGGCACTTGGTCTTAGCGCTTGGGTCTACGTGGGGAAGTGGTTTGCGGGGCTACGCCGAAAATGGCTAGGCCTTATCATAAGGTGTAAAATGGGTTTTTTGGGCCCCTTTTAATGCAATTTGAGACTAGGAAAGGGTAACGGAAGGGGGGAAAAGGGGAAAATAGGCCAAACAAGGGGTATGTGTAGGATGTAAAGGGGATTTTGGGAAGATTTAGGGGTTAAGAGGGGAAC
This sequence comes from Pinus albicaulis, assembly GCA_034641835.2. Classification (NCBI taxonomy): domain Eukaryota; kingdom Viridiplantae; phylum Streptophyta; class Pinopsida; order Pinales; family Pinaceae; genus Pinus; species Pinus albicaulis. The sequence goes on from CM076581.1 coordinate 1,415,749,698, forward strand.
TTAGAAAAAGGGAAAAGAGGTTAAAATGGGACATTCTGTAGGGATACAAGGGGCAAATGGAGGCCTTTTGGAGCACAATTTTTGACAATCAGTGAGACTTGTTGGATGGAAACAACAGTGAGGGTCTTTAAAAAGGCAATGGGCACACAGAGACTTCAAGGATGAGAGATTTTCATGGGAAATGTATCTCCTAAAGGCTCATAAACCATTTAGTCACCTATTTTCTTGACAAATATTTCATAGGTGGCTAACAGTGGCTCCACATGGGGATGGCTTCTTCTTGAAGGAGTCAAGAATTCAGAAATGATCTTTGGAGTAGGCCAGGTGCCTTGTTTCTTGACCCATTATGTTCTTTCTTGGATCAGCTACCACAAATTGTGAAGACATCAAATCAGTAGAATATTCTTCCCAAACAATCTACCTACCCATCCTACAATTCTAGCATTTTTTCTTCTTGGGTGCATTTGGACGAGTAGATCCTTTACATCATTTATTTTTATAAACAAAAAATAAACCTATTCTATTTCCACCCTTATTACTCCATGAGACTAGATTAAACTGTTGACCTCACATGTTTCTCTACCTAATCTAACATCTGCTAGGATTAAACTGTCCAACAGATTTCTTCTCTATATTCTACAATAGAAATTTAAAAACAACCAAACTAGGATTAGACAGTCTAGTTTACTATGGATCCAAGGCATAAAGACAGTTACACCTGGACAGAAACTTGTAGAAAATTGCAAACAAAAATTTGAAGGCTTGAAATCTGAAGTTTCGAAGCATCCTTCTTCTCTTTGTGACTCAAGTTTTGAGCTTGTTAGAGTCACTTTCTTTTCCTCATCTCAGCTCTGATTTTGGGCTTGTTAGAGCTGATTCTCTTTCTTCTTTTCTTGTTCAGGTTTTGGGCATGTTTGAACCAGCTATATTTACTTCCTTTGGCTTAGGTTTTGATCATATTAGAGCCAATCTTTTGCACTTCAGAGGTTCATGTTTTGAGCATGTCTGAACCTCTCCTTTTTTTCTGTTTTTTGGAACATTTTCTCTTTTTTTCTTGAAAACATAACACAACAATGGTATTTACAATGGAAATGGAAACTAGAAATTGGAAATCAGCAGAAGAAGTGTTTGAGCATCCTGCCATTGACAGGACCCCCAAACAGATCTGTACCATCTAACTCTTGTAGAAAAAAGGCATTTGGACCCACAGTGGCCTGGATGATGTAGGGACCTTGCCACAAACTGTCAAACTTGCCGTGCTTTCCTTTGTCCTCTCTCGTTGAGTCCCACTTCAGAACTTTATCTCCAATCTTGAAGTCAACAGCTTTGGTTCTTTTGTCAAACAACTTCTTCATATTTTCTTGAACCTTCAGAGCTCTGTTATAGACCCCTTCCCTTGTTTGCTGGAGATGGATTGTTTGGTTTATCCTCCTTACCATGCTATCTTCTTCTGTCTGAATTTATTAGACAAGTTTAATCACTGGTATTCCGAGGCTGTTAGGAAACACTGCTTTTGTTCCATAGACAAGCTGATATGGTGACATGCCAATGGATTTATTTGTTGTAAGCCTGTCAACCCACAGGGCATGCACTAACTTGTTATGCCATGACTTTTTGTTTTCTTCCAGCAGCTTTTTGATGGTGGTCACCAGGCTCTTGTTTGATGATTCAGCTAAGCCATTACCTTGTGGGTAATAGGAAGTTGAATGACCGAGTGTTATTTTATACCTGTGAAAAAAATCAACCATTTTCTTGGATCCAAAAGCAACAGCATTATCAGTGATTATTTTCCTTGGGCAGCCAAACTGAGAGAGGATATGACCTTCTAGGAACCTACTGATGAATGAATCTGTGGCATTCCTAGTAGGTATGACCTCTATCCACTTAGTGAAGTAGTCTGTGGCTGTTAAGATCCATTTGTGTTGTGCAGAAGAAGCAGGGTGAATTTCTCTTATGAATCTAGGCCCCATTGCATAAAGGGACCTTCAACAGTGATGGGTTGTAGAGGTAAGGGGAGGAGCTTTCTTTTGCCTTCAAAAATATGGCACTTGTGGTAGGCAATTATCATCTTATGGATATCATTGAAGAGTGTAGGCCAATAGTAGCCAGCTCTGAGTATTTTGTTTGCAGTGGATTTCCAGTTCAGGTGGCCTCCACACTCTCCTGCATGGAATTATTGTTTAATCCTTTCTGCTTCAGATTCAGGAAAACATTTAAGCAATAGTCCATTTTCATTTTTCCAGTATAATCCTTCATTCATTATGCAATAGCTTCTGGATTTTCGCTTTAAGAATCTGGCCTTGGTCTTTGATAGTTCAGGAGGAGCATTGAGGTGTGTAAGCACATACAGAATGTCAGAATACCAAGGAGAGCTCTGAAACTTCTCCTCAATAGTGGGATCAGGAAATCCTTGCTGCTCATCCAAGGCATCTACCATGTTAATGTCAAGGGCTTGTAGATTTGATTCAGCCATTAGTTGAGCTAAGCCCTGGCCTTTAATCAGTTTGGTGGGTTTTATCTCAAGGTTGTATTCTAAGATCACAGCAATCCATTTTCCCCTCTTCCCATCTGGGTCTTGGGACAAGATGTCTTTAACCACTATATTTGGCACATAGGCTATGGTGTGGGAATGCAGTATGTACACCCTAAAGTCTTTGAGCCTTAGCAACATATAGGCCTATTTTTCCATTATTTATTTCAAGGGTGCCTCTCACAATTAACTGCTGAAGAAAGAAATGGGTTGTTCCATTCCCTCTGGGTTTTTCTGTAGTAGAACTGCAACCATTGTATTCTCAGAGGCAAATGAAAAAATCAGAAATTCTTTTGAGAAGTCAGGGCTGATTAGGACAGGAGCCCGGGTGAGCGCAAGTTTAACCGATTCAAAAGATTTCTTGGCCTCAACAGTCCATTTAACTCCTACACCTTTCTTCAACATGTTAGTCATATTCCTAAGGTGTTCAGCTAAATTGGGAATAAACCTCCTGAGGAAATTGATTTTCCCAATGAAGGACTGTAACTCCTTGATGTTTCTCAGGTGTGTGATTTGTAGTATTCCCTCAACTCTCTGTGGGTCTATCCTAATCCCCTTCTCAGATATGATGTGGCCAAAAATCTTACCTTCTTGCAGCCCAAATATAGTCTTTTTAGGATTCAATGACAGACCGAATCTTCTACATTTTTCAAACACTCTCCTCAAATGTTTTAGGTTTTCTTCTTCAGTCTTGGAATATATTGTTATGTCATCCAGGTAGATGACAATGAAGTGTCCTATTTCATCTAAAAAAGCTATGTCCATTGCTCTTTGGAAGGTTGCACCAGCGTTCATCAGTCCAAAAGGCATCTTTACATACATAAAAGTGCCCCATGGAGTGGTAAAAGCGGTCTTGAGTTGGTCTTCTGGGAGTACTAAAACTTGGTTGTAACCTGAAAAACCATCTAGCAGGGAGATCCTTTTTGAGCCTACTACCCGCTGTAGGATGTGTTCCATTTTTGGCAAAGGGTAATTGTCTTTGAGTGAGGTTCTATTAATATTCCTGAAATCAATACACAGCCTGATCTCCCCTGTTTTCTTTCTCACAGTCACTAGGTTTGATACCCAATAAGAGAACCTCACATGCACAATTATGCCTACCTCATACATCTTCTTAATCTCCTTTTCCACTGTAGGCAATTGTTTTGGGTTTATTCTGCGAAGTTTTTGTTTGAAGGGCTTCTGATTTTCTTTCAAAGGTATTTTGTGCTGTATGATGTTTGTATCATAGGCCTTCAGGTCCTCATAGCTCCAAGAAAACACATCGATGAATTCTTTGAACAAGTCAATGTATTTCTTTTTCATGTTTGCGGGTAAGGACTTAGCCAATTTAATCATCTTTGGTTTGTCTTCAGTGCCTATGTTGCATTCTTTGACGTCAGAATATAAGTGCTCTATAGTGGGATTTTTTGCTACATCATCAAAGTCAAAAAGGTCCTTTAAAGGTGCCAAGCCTCGAGGTATGTTCTTATCTTCGGCCTGCAGCACCTCTACTTCCTCACTGTCAGCGTTTTTACATTTTTCGTTTGGATTTCCAATCTATTCATTTAAAGTGTTTATTTCCATGTTACAGGGTGGTTCTTCCTCATCTGAGGACTCTTCACTTAGGCAGCTACTGTTAGGTTTAGAATCTGAATCGGAAAATTCAAACTCGTCTCTGCCTACCAGGAAGTCTTCAATCTGTTTATCACCCTCAAATACTTTCCAATATTTTTCATTGTCCAGCACTGCAGGTCTAAATTTGGTCTGAATGATGATTTGTTGGTCGTTGGGAGGCTTGTGATATGAACTAGCCACGTAGGCTAATCCATTTGAAATTGCGTTCTGACCCCTAGGGACAAACACCAGCTCATATTCTACAAAGGTTTTCAGTATGTCCATAGCGTCGTTCCTATATGCGCTTAGTATAAGATGTTTCACTGTGTATTCACCATTCACATGTTTAATGATAAGCTCAGAGTCTCCATGCACAGTTATCCTACGGGCTCCTAGTTTTTTCAACAAATTCAGGCCTAGGATAAGAGCCTCATACTCAGCAATATTGTTTGTACATTTGAAGTGTAGGTTACATGCATGGCTTTCTGTGTAGTCACTCTCTGTGTTATGTATCCACACTCCTACTCCTGCAGTTCTCTTGGTGCATGACCCATCAAAATTCATTTCCCATAAAGGTTCGTTCTTGATGTGGTGTATGAGCTTGCAGAGAGTGACTAATCAGCTACTGCATTCTGTTTCTGGTTCACTCTGAGTTTTTGTTTTAGTGCACTGTTCAAGGTTTTCTACATCTTTCTTCTCCTAGTCTAAAGTAGCCATTATGTTAAAGTCCATGGGCTCTATTTCATTGTGTGTATCTCTGTTTTTGCATCCTGGCTCCTCCAAAGATTCATCATTGCAAAGAATGAAGGAGTCAAGATCTGTGTGTACAGAGTATAAAGGTGAATTTTCAGGCTTTTCGGGGCTGCTGACCAGGAATTTCATTTGTGCCTCTCTATATAGTCTTCTAGGTTGGCTAAAAGCAGGAATTGTAGCATATGCCCCATCCATCTGCATTGTACCCTGCAGCTTGGCTCCCCATGACCTTGACAATAGCATACCATACTTAGGTGGCACATCTGCCACCACAACATCCATGACCATACATTTTGCTGGAATCTGGGTAAGGCTTACACACAAGTCTTTGATTAGGCCCAGACATTTTACTCTGCTAGAGTCAAATGAATATAAATATTTATAGGGGCAGGTTATCTCTAGGCCTAGATTTTCCATAACCACCTTAGGCATTAAGTTGTGAGATGCCCCAGAATCATGCATTGCATTGTGAAGGATCTTGTCATGGATATTAAGACTGATATAAAAAGGTGGCACTACCCCTTCCTGAAACTTTCCTTCTATATTTGGACCAAACAGAAGGGCTGGTTGATCATCACTCAGATTTACAGTGTCGCTGCTCTCACCTAAATTTAATGCTTTCAAAATTTGGCCTTTATATAAATCCTGAGTGGCCAGCTCAGAGAGAGGGACAAAGATTTTAATTTTTGCAATCTCACTCTCCAAATTGAAAGTGGACTGATTCTTTGGAAATTTTAACTCTGTTTTGTTAGCCACCACCTTGGTGGCAGAATCAGTGGGCTGATTCTCACTATGCACAGTGTTAGAAACTGTTTTATCAGGAGCGCTAACTGCAGTGCTAGTGCTACTAGTTGGTTGACTTTGTTTATCAGTGTTTTGGTTGTCTTTTTCCTTGTTTTTTCCAGAACTCTCAGCTGTTGATTTATTATTTTCAACAGTTACTTTAGAAGTTTTCTCAGACATTTTCTTGATGGTAACCTCAGAAGCCTTTGGTTTTGAAGTGTCTAGGTTCTTTTTTCTTCTAAGTTCATATTGTTCTCTGAACTGCATCATGGCATTTTCAAATCTAGCCTATAATCCTCAGATTCTAATCCTTCCTTATCCCAATAAGAGGGTGAGGGTTGGTCTTCTTCTGTGGAACAGCTGTGGATTGAGTTTTCTACTTCAAACATGTTTATTGTGTTCCCCTCAGACTCTTCTATGATTCCCTCATCTTCATCGAGAAATTTTTCTTGGAATGGGGGAATAACTTGCTGATCTGATTCTCTTTGTCTGTTGGGAGTGGTGTTGTTTCTTCTAAAGTTCTGGTTCTGGTTATGATTCTAGTTCTTGTTCTGATTACTAACTGTGACAACCATTTTTTCCATCATTTGTTGTAGCTTTTCCATGTTTTTGGATATGCGGTCATAATTGGGGTTAGATGTGGAAGCTACATTGTCATCTCTATATGTTACCCTTTTCTCAGCTCTCAATCTTGCTTTTTTCTCAATCAGATTTGCCTCTACACTCAATGCTCCTTTTTGCATGTTTTCCAATGTGTTGTAATCCCTCTCCCTAAGCTGGTAGGCCATATCAGCATCCAAGCCTTCAAGGTATTTCACTAGGACCATACCTTGGGGAGGTTTCATGTGTGGAGGAAGAGCGTTATAAATGTTGTTAAACCTTGTAGAGTAGTCATGGACACTCTCTCCTACGTTTCTTTTCAGGTTCTTGTATTCTGCTAGGATTTGGAGAGGGTTGGCCTTAACTTCCCATTTGTTTATGAAGGTCTAATATAAAGCAGGAAGGTCTTGGATACTATTAGGAGGTAGGCTTTTGAACAATTTCTTCACATCACCTCCTAAACTCTGGGAAAATATTCTCATTTTGACTGTACCATCATCTATTTCCATGTAGTCAAAATAATCTTCCATCCTATCTACATGGTGCTGAGCTGTGGTGGACTCTCTTGCAGTGAAGTGTGGGATCTTTGATTGATAATCATTTGGTAAGGGTACTAGAGGCTGGGGTAAAACCAGAGGTGCATACCAGGCTGCCATGATGATATTTTGATGAGGTAGAGGGTTGGCTTGAGTAGCTGCTATATGGATGACAAGGATACTAGGACCAACAGAAGACTGATGGGAAGATTTAGGGTGGCAGAGCCCCAAGTTTTGAAGAAGTGAATATGAGGAGGTGTAGATGGAGGGGTCTGTCTATCCCAAAGGTGTCTACCACTTTGAGGTGGTGAACTAGGGAGCTCAAGGTCTGGATGGTCTAGGGCACTGAATGACCTAGTTCTTGGTAAACTGTTTTGAGCGCCTAGGTCAAAAAATGGGTCTGATAGAGCTGTAAAGTCTTTTGGTGTATATTTAGCTCTATGGATGTGGCTGGAAATAGTTGATTGTTTAGGTGTAGGAGATCTCTTGAGGATGCTCTCAGGGTTGTCAACTATTTCAGGGGGGTTTGGGTTAGGGTAAGCTCTTGTGTGAATGGTTCTTGAAGCCAGAATGTTGTTTTCAACAAAGGATCCTAACCCTGATTGTTCCTTCTATTGTGGTTGATGTTGTTAAGGAAGCTGGTCTCCCAGTGGAGTCTTATGCGAAACCAAGATAATCAGCAAGCCTACTGATCACCAGTGGAGTATTTTAATCGTTTAGGAACTATGGAGTCACCAGGCGGAAGGTTTAGGGTGTTTCTAGGAGGTGCACTGTCCACCACAGTGTTTGTGTACTATCCCCATTTTCAAGGATACCCTTAAACACAACAAATTGTAACCAGAGATTGACTGGGAGGGCATTTACCAGGTATGTCACCTTTGAAAGAGGAGGATGAGATCCAGAGGCTACCTGGCCCTTTCCAGACTCTGTCTAAGAGTGTGGGAGAAACACAAAAAATGGTATAGAGGTTGTTTTTTGAATAGGAGTGTTTAACTGCCAACCTAATCAGAGATTGTAGGTTTCTGAGGCTCTTATGATGTATTAAGGTGGAAAATACTCATAATTTCCCCAGCGGAGTCACCATTATGTTGGGGTTCCCATGTTTTGGCCAGATTGGCAAGACCAAAAGATGAGACAACATCAAAACCACTTTCGGACCTCAAGATCTAGCCTTCCTGGGTCTAGAGAGGGATCTCTCTATATAAGCCAAGGTTTTATGTGTTTGAAGCTCAAAAATTAAGATGTTAGGCTAGTTATAAGGCTCAGAGTTTGTTTGTTTGATTGTTGGTAATCAAGAAAGAAGGGTTCAATATGAGACAAGGATGAGCAAAGAGGATTTTAGGCAAGGAGAGATATTCTAGGGAATGTTCAAGACCATTGGGTAATGGATTCAGGAAAGGGTTTACTTGCTATTCAATGTGCAGGCTTTCAGTTGGGCTAGTCATCTAAAGAATTGGATCTTAAAGATGATAGTGTGGCATGAAATGGTAAGAGAGGAGGAAACGATAAATTTTTAGGACACAAAGTTAAAGACCTGAGATCAGAGAGAGACTTTGAACTCTCAATGCTTCGGCCTCTAGCTTGAGCGATCTTAGAAAGGTTCAATTAATTGAAAAGGATCCTAGTGAGATAGAGCCAGAGTTATAGACCTCCCAGTGTTCCCAATTCATTCAATTAAATCCTAGCAAGAACATCTAAGAACAGATTCATTTAATTCATACATCAGCTAGCAGGAAATGACATCCACTACACTGGTTAAATTAACTGAAATCAACCCTTAGATAACACATTTAGTAGAAAACATTAAAGGCAAGGAGAGCAGAAACATAGGGTACCTAACAAGGGTAAATCCTATGCCAAATTTCTGATGCGAACCAGGAGAAATGAAATGAAATGAACTGCAAGTTTAAAACAAATACAGAGATAGAAAAACATCATCGCTGCTTTAGATCAGGATCCAGAGAAATGTGCTTGTCATATTAAAGAGCAATACTAGTCAAGTACAACATTACCAATAGTTGGATATTCAGCCTGAAAACATCTTCCTCAGCCTATCTTACAACTTTACACAAAGACTATGTCTCAAAAGAAATAGCTTGTAATTCTCTGATAACTAATCAAAAACCCTTACAATGAGTTTCTTCATGAATTTTATAGCTGAAAGAGAGCAGAGGAGGTAGGTGAAAAACTAAATGAAGCATTAAAACTCAGAAAAGAAAGAGGGCTGAAGCCCATTCTGTTTAAATTCTGTGCATTTATCTCTGGCACTCTTTGGGTGAAAGAGTGGTCTTCTCCAGGCTTCCATTTACTCTGGTATGCTTCTGATGTACTTTGGTTGCAGTACTCTGTAGTACTTTTGGTGAATAAACAAAAAGGTAGATAAACGATTGTGAAGTCTGCCATACTGCATAACAAATGCTCTAGTAGCTTAGGACTGTTGTCTGGGCTGAATTTTCTTCAGGAACATGGTAAATAAAAGAAACAATATGGGCGCTTTGTCCTCCCATAGGTAGGAATGTTATGCTGATGTAGCTACCCTGATGACATGGTTTTCCGTGTGTCAGACCTCTTCAGGTCATCCTGCGTCAATCACGAGATCTTCAATCTGGTACCTTACCCTTAAAATACTGAATTAAGGCTTGCATATTTTCAATGATGTGCAAAAGAACTTCCTTAACTCTATACCAACACTCTTTGTCGCTTGAACTGTCTCTGTCGGTGAAAATTCGAGATTTGGTGACACTGGAAGGGTTTTGTACAGTTAAACTCTGCACCTTTGATGAAAATCATGCTCCAATACCTTCCCGGGTTCTTCTCTGTGCTATCGGGCTCTGAACCTCATTTCACTGAGCTCTATGTCACTATAACAACGACTGTGAATCATGGCGGCATTTACCGCCTGCACCCTGCAAAACCCGCAACTGTGTTAAGAAATCCAATGCATGGGAGGGTGGATGGAGCAGAGAGTCATGAAGATGGCGGTGCAATGGTGGCAGAAATGGCGGTTTCGGATGAAACAAGGGTGGAGAATGCAGAAATATGGTGTAAACTGTGACAAGTAGGGTTTCGGTGGAGAATGCAGAAATATGGTGTAAACTGTGACTGGTAGGGTTTCGGTGGAGAAATGCATAACTTTAATGTAAAACATTCAACCTTTAGTGTAAACCGCAGAAGTTTGGAATTAGGCAGAATGCAAAGAAACGAATGAAATGCAATGGAAATGACTGCGCGTGGTGGGACCCAGCGTGGGTGGAGGGTGATTAGTTTTGGACCGTTAGATCTTAGGAGGAGATCAACGGCAGAGGTCGAAAGATGAAGTTAATAAAGGCTTCAACGAAGAAAAGTGGTGGAGGAAGTGATGCAATATGAGCCATTGATCTTGGACCAACGGACGGACGTGATCAAATCGGAGGATCGCAATCGGGGGAAGCATGGGTGACACATTAAAAAGGTTCCGATTGCGATTGGAGTGGGGAATGCAATTGAGCACTAGTCGTCTGATCCGGATCCAGATCGACGACGGATATTGAATCGGCGGGGAGAAAAGGAATGGAGCGATGGGATTTGGGCCATTGGATCCAGAGGGATGGACGGCTAGGATTGGATCAGAAGATTGTAATCGGGTGACATGGAAAGACCTTTGCGATTGCAATGGGGGCGGGGATGCGATTGAGCGCCAACCGTCGGATCTGGCGGGGAGATCGACAATTCAAATATGATCGGAGGGGAAAAAGGGGAGGAGCGACAGGCGCAATGTGATTAGCGTGGGGCCGTCAGATCTGAATGAATGGACGGCCCGGATTTAATCGGGGGATTGCAATCGGGGGGAATAAAGAGTGGCACCATAAAAAAGTTCCGATTAGCGATAAAGCGAGATTGCGATGGCCATCAGATTTAGAAGTGGATCGACGGTGGAGAGGGCTATTGGAGGGCTCACAAAGGAGTGTTAGGGGTGTGATAAAACAGGCTGTGGGCCATTGGATCTATCAAGATCAACGACCGATATCATTTCAAGGGCTAACTGACGGATACTCCATTACATCGGAGGTTTTAACTTTACAAAGGAAATGCGTGTTTGCTCCGATTCTCCGATGCGATAAGCGCTTTAAGGATCGGCGCTTGGTCTTAGCGCTTGGGTCTACGTGGGGAAGTGGTTTACGGGGCTAGGCCTTATCATAAGGTGTAAAATGGGTTTTTTGGGCCCCTTTTAATGCAATTTGAGACTAGGAAAGGGTAACGGAAGGGGGGAAAAGGGGAAAATAGGCCAAACAAGGGGTACGTGCAGGATGTAAAGGGGATTTTGGGAAGATTTAGGGGTTAAGAGCGGAACTTAGACAAAGGGAAAAGAGGTTAAAATGGGACATTCTACAGGGATACAAGGGGCAAATGGAGGCCTTTTGGAGCACAATTTTTGACAATCAGTGAAACTTGTTGGATGGAAACAGCAGTGAGGGTCTCTAAAAAGGTAATGGGCACACAGAGACTTCAAGGATGAGAGATTTTCATGGGAAATGTATCTCCTGAAGGCTCATAAACCATTTAGTAACCTATTTTCTTGACAAAGATTTCATAGGTGGCTAACAGATTAAATTTGCCTTCGTCTCTTCCAGCGCACTCTTACCGGTGCTGCCGCTAAGTGGTATATAGAATTACCCTACAACATATTTTAAGACGTCAATACGTTAGCTATGGATTTTCTGACACACTTTCAGTTACCGGTTCGTTATGAAGCCGGGACGCATCTCCTGACTTCTTTGAAGTAGGATAAAGCCACCCACATATCTGATCATATTCATGAGTGGCGACGTCATCGTAGATTGATCAAGTTTGATATACCTGATCAGCTACTAACTCATTGGTTCACCACCTCTTTTGTTAACAAGATCGCTCAAGATATTGCTATGGGGGCATGTGTGACTGAAGAACAAGCCATCGTGCGTGCCCAGTACCTTGATCTGGTGTACTCTCAGTCCAGCACACTTTATGATATTTTGACTGATGCTCCATGGCCAGGAACCTCTAAAGCACCACCTACCCTAGCGATGGACGGTGTTATTGGTTCCGTTTCTCAAAATTCTCGAAAATCCTCTAATGGGAAGTAGAAGTCCAATTCTTCCAATAATTCTGCTCTTCCCGCCCCTCCGGATTCTGGCAAGACTGCAGAGGTCAATGCCATTCAAGATAATCCTACAGAAAAGGCCTCCAAAGGAAAGAAGAAGGGCAAAGGAAAATTCAAACCCGATGCCCCAAAACCAAAGTCTTCTAAACCTCGTACTAATGACGGTTCCCAATGTAAACCGAAGTACCCCTGCCTCATCTGCGAAGGAGACCATTATACCAAAGATTGTCCCTGACGATCTGAAGTTAGTCAACTTCTGAAAGGCTCCAAAGGGACTCCGGTAGTTCTCAAAGAACCGTTCCTATCTCAGCAGACCCAGATGGTTGAGCAGCCTTCACCATCTGTACCATTTGGGTCTCAGGTCTTTATGATGAATGGTGTTGCACATGTCTTAATTGCTACGTGTTTGAAGGATTATGCTGGACCACGCCAGGCAGCTGGAAAGGAAGTCGTGGATGGCCCACCTCCCCCGCCTGTCTCTAGTCCTTTAGAAATTGAGAAGCCCAGCGCTGAGCCTGTTGTGAGGCCACCTTCTAAAGGTGTTCTACGAAAATATTCCTACAACCCAAACGCCCATGTCGCTCATCACTATAGTATTGTTGAGGATTTGGCACAGGCGCCTTCCGCAATGTCTACATTGGAAGTGCTTAAATGTTTCCCATCGCAATGGAAAGCTTTGTTGTTTGCAATCGGTGGAATCGATCCCGCTGATTCTAATCTTCTCACCTTTGACCTTGAAAATTTTGTCCCCCGACTTCCACATCAAATCGCTCTTGCTATCCAAGTCGGGATCAAAAGCCTCAACATCCATAGAGCCGTTGTGGACGAAGGTGCTTCCACTTGTGTTATGTCATCCGCCTGCTAGAAGGCCATTGGCTCTCCAGCTCTTACATCGTCTCCCAATGCCCTAGAGGCATTTTATGGTCGAGAATCTAAACCCCTGGGTGTTCTCTAGAGTTTTCCGATCACGTTACAGGGGAAGACAGTCAACATAGAAGTAGAAGTGGTTGACGCCAAGCTCAACTACAATCTCCTTCTTGGCCGCAGTTGGACTCACGCCATGCTATGCGTTCCGTCCACCCTCTTTCGGCTTCTGAAGTTCCCTCATGAGGGCAAAATCATCACTGTGGATTAGTTGTCTTTCTTCACCTTATCCTTTGAGAACAACATTCCTTACGTGGATCAGATCCCCAATCCCCCTGACAGTGTAGGACCCGATCTCTTTAAGGACCCCGTCCTCATGGGTATTTTTCCCGCGCCACCATCGCACACCGTTCAAGTTAACATGATCTCTAGGTTAGATGACCCTTGGATCATCCCTTTGCCTGAACAGGTGACCTCTTTCGGAGAATCGATGCCGTTAACTCTAGTTGAGATTAATTATTGTGAAATCGCCACTGCATCTGATCCTCCTCCTCTTGAACATGCTCCTTCGAGCATGGCTCTGGATATATATTCTCAATCCCCTTGGCTCGGTGATGCAGATTTGCCTAACCCTTTAAGAGAAGTCTTCCCTTCTGATGAAGCTATTGTTGAAACAATGTCTCTTAAAGATCTGTCGTGGAGAGATGGACATCATCGTTCCTCATTCATGCCTAGCCTGGGGGCAATGTCTGATTGTCTAGAGCGCTTCGCATCTCAGGTTCCCACTCTGCCTCTTCAAACACTGATATTGACTCATGAGGTTCTTTCGGAGGGAAAACTGAGTAATATCACTCAAACCATGTCGATCGACATCTCCGTCAAACCGGGGGTAGTCGAGAATATTCATGTGGGAGTGACTTGTTCTCCTGAAGAGATACAAGTTTATACAAACCTTTTCCATGAATTCAGAGATGTTTTCATGTGGTCCTATGAAGAGATGCCTGGGATTGATCCCAGCATAGTCGTGCACAAGATTTCTACCTATCCAGGTGTGAAACCCGTGCATCAACGCCTACGCCCAGTGCATCCCCAAAAAGTCGCAACTATAAAGGCATAATTTGAAAAACTTCTTAACGAGGGCTTTATCTATCCAATTCCCCTCACAGAATGGGTTTCAAATATTGTCCCTGTAGATAATAAGAAAGGCACTATATGGGTCTGTCTTGATTACCGAGACATCAATCAGGCCTATCCTAAGGACAATTACCCCACTCCCTTTATAGATCAGATCATTGATGAATGCGCGGGGAGTGAGATTTATTCCCTTATGGATGGCTTCTCTAGGTACAATCAAATCAATATTTTACCCGCTAATCAACATAAGACTGCCTTTATCTATCTGTGGGGTACCTTCGCTTACAAAAAGCTCTCATTTGGTTTAAAAAATGCCGGGGCTACCTTTCAATGTGCTATGTCCTATGCTTTCCACGACATACGTCATATTGTTTAGCCATATCTGGACGATTTGCTGGCCCATGCAGCTCGGCGTGAGGACCATCCTAAACACCTCTGCCAAATTTTCCTCTGTTGCAGATGCTACAATATTAGGCTCAATCCTCGTAAGTGCGTTTTCTGCATGGATTCTGGTCATCTTTTGGGATTCATCATCTCCAAAGACGGAATTTGCCTTGACCTCCTCAAGGTTGAGGCCATCATTAACCTCCCATCCCCTTCCTCGTTACATCAACTGCAGAGTCTACAGGGGAAAGCTAACTTCTTACGGCGCTTTATTCCGAATTATGCGGAAGTGGCCAAGGGCTTTACGCGACTTTTGAAACAGGATGTTCCCTTTCATTGGGACGAGATTTCCCAACGATCTTTTGATAAGCTTAAAACATTTCTCGTTAACGCTCTGTTGATACGTCCTCCCAACTATCATCGCGATTTCACCCTTTATTTGGCCACTGCATTTAGCATGATAGATATGGTTTTAGTACAGGATGAAAACGATGAAAATGAACACGTATTTTATTATCTATCTTAGAATATTCTTGACACGGAAACATGCTATGCTCACGTCGAGAAGTTGGCTCTCGCTGCGGTTCAGGTCGTTCAGTAATTTTGCCATTACATCCTTTTGCGTACCGTAACCATGGTTTCTGAATGCAACCCCATGACGTATATCTTGTCTCGACAATTGCTGGGGGGAAAGTACTCCAAGTGGATTGTAATCCTTCAGGATTTTGATTTAGAGTTCACCACTGCTAAGTCGATGAAATCATTGGTTT
Organism: Pinus albicaulis; assembly: GCA_034641835.2. Lineage (NCBI taxonomy): Eukaryota > Viridiplantae > Streptophyta > Pinopsida > Pinales > Pinaceae > Pinus > Pinus albicaulis. The sequence goes on from CM076581.1 coordinate 1,415,764,767, forward strand.
TTGTTGATCTTATTTGCTCTCTCCCGACAGACTCTGTTCCATCCCAATCCGAGGAGCATATCTCGGATGAAACACTCTTTCTTATCAACACTCATGATCCATGGTACGGAGGCATTATCGTGTATCTTCAAACATCCACGTTCCGGTCTAAATTGACAAAAGATGCTCGATGATAGATTCGGCATCCATCTCAACCATACCGCATTGTAGGAGATACCTTGTACCATGTCGGAGTTGATTTTGTGCTACGCCGATGCTTGACCCTGGAAGAGGCTGAGAGAGTCTTGAATAACTGTCACAGTGGTGCCTGTGGCGGTTACATGTCCAGATATGCCACCGCCCAGAAGATTCTGTGTGCGGGTTACTTCTGGCCGTCTATATTCAAAGACTGTATTGTTGCAGTCCGAAAATGTCATGCATGCCAGGTCTTTCAGCGCAAGATGCACGCGCCACCCCTACCCTTGCATCCTGTCATTACCATAGGCCCTTTTGCGAGATGTGGCGTAGATTTTATGACATGTAACCCTCACTCAGCCCGGGGGACATGCTTATATAATCATTGCCATGGACTACTTCACTAAGTGGGCCGAAGCGATGCCTACATTAGTTGCCGATGGTAAGACAGCTGCCCAATTCCTTTTCAACCATGTTATTATGCGTTTCATAGTCCCTCAAGCCATTTTCACCGATCATGGCACTCATTTTCAGGATTACATGATGACTGAGCTGACATCAAAGTTGGGCTTACGCCATGATAGCTCAACGCCATACTACCCCCAGGCGAATGGCCAGGTTGAGGTCGTGAACAAGGTTTTGGTCACGATGCTTCAACGAATGATTGGTATCCACAAATACAACTGGAATCTCCAATTGTTCTCAGCTCTCTAGGCTTATTGAACGTCTGTAAAGAACGCAACCAGATTTACACCTTTCCAATTGGTGTATGGTCTGGAAACGACTCTCCCGGTTGAATGCAAAATTCCTTCCCTGAAGTTGGCTGTGGAACTATTTCCCGACACTTCTCCGGAGGAAAAGCGCCTCTTGTATTTGGAACAACTGGATGAAACCCGCCACTTAGCTACCTTGGTTATTGAGGCACAGAAAAAGCGGGTCAAAGCCCACCTCGATCAATTGGTTTCTCCACGTTCTTTCATTGAAGGAGACCTCATCCTCTTATATGACCAAGCACACAATAAACTTGGAGCGGGAAAATTCCAGCCCATGTGGCATGGGCCCTATATAGTTAAATGAGTATTAAAAAATAGGGCCTATGAGCTTATCGACTACGAAGGAGTTCCTCTGGCACAACCTAGGAATGGGCTGTAACTAAAAAAATACTACGCTTGAGTTATTCTTGTGTGGTGTGTGTGTACATAAGTGAGTGTTTTCATTTTTGTGCATGTGTGGTGTGGTGTGATTTGTAAGAATCTTTCTGCTGATTAGGTCTTATTGATTGTGCAGATGTCTATTACTCCTTTTGTTGGTTTTGTGGATGGTGCCTCCCACAGTACCAGGAATCTGTCTTCGGCAGCCTGGGTAATCTATGATCCTGCTGGTGAGTTGGTTAATTTGCAAGTTGTTTGTCTAGGGTCTACCAAAAATAATGTCGCGGAGTATAGTGTCGTTTTGGAATTGTTGAACGAGGCTGTTAACCTCGGTATTCATGCATTACTTTTGTATCTGGACTCACAGCTTGTAGTACTACAACTTAACGGTCATTATTCAGTTAGAAACCCATCCATTTTATTTCTGTATCTACGTATTCATTTACTAGAAAGAAATTTTGATTACATTACATATCAACACATACCCAGACACATGAATGCGTTAACAGATGCAGTAGTTATTTTGGTTTTATATAGACATTTGCGCAACTTGTAAAAAACATCATCACATGTAAAAAGATCCATCTAGAAATAGATACACACACACACACACACAGATATATATATATATATATATATATATATATATATATATATATATATATATATATATATATATATATATATATATATATATATATATATATATATATATATCGAATAATTTTACGATTTGTGTTTGTCACATACGAATAAAATATACATGTATGTTTTAATAATAGCAGGAACAACATGTCTATAAAAAAATATGCATATGGCCTAGATGACTAATCGAGGCGTGATGCTCGTGGTAGCATATGCCGCGCGCACCAATGCCTCGACCGATGGAGGCAGCAAGCCCCACACGGTGTGTGCGGGCGGCCATCGGGGACGTACGCTGCGTAGTGTGTAATCTGGGATCCCCTGGGCGATACCCTCCAGGTTCTGGACTAGCTTACTCCCTTCGCCACCCTCAGCTTGAGGATCATGTGTGAGAGGGGTCCTCCGTGCAATGGGGGACATGCCGGTGGGCCTCTCTGGGCCAACATATGTGTTTGTGCTCAACCTAGTCTCCTAAATTGAGTTCATTTAATTGTCAACCAGGGTTGGTAAACTGCTGAAGTGAAGTGCACTATTTGTGCCTAGGTGTTTGTTTCCTAATGCGTTGTGTTTAGTGTTTTATGATGTTTTTGGTATTTTATGATGATTTATGATGTTTTTGGTCTTTTGATGGTTTTTATGTTCACAAGGAAAATGACTAAAAAGCTAGTGGAAAGAAGCTACTGGTTAAAAATAGAGTGAAGCCTAATTGGTTGATGACAAATGACAAATGAAAATGCAAATACTGAAACAGAATCAAACCTAAACTATGACTAAGCAGAATACAAAGCTTGATAATGACTTTAAGAAAATGAATCAAAACATAAACTTAACTTGTCCAATTCTTTCATCAAAGGTATTTTGGGAGAGCTTGAGAAATGGTCAGCTAAGTATACAAATTCTCCTAACTAAACAATTAAACAAGAATATTATAATGATACAACATTTTATCCATGATTAAAGATTTGTTGAAACATATTTGGAGAAAAATATTGTTAACATCATAAGATCTCTACTCTAAGACTAGCTCCTAATTCTATTCTGCAACTTAGTTTAACATCACTAAACCTTATTCAAAAGTTATAGATTTCTTTTTAAAGTAGTCTTTTGAGGAAAGGCTTTGTTTATGAAGAAGTTGCAAAAGTACTTCAGGCCTTGAGATGATACTGTCTTCTGCTCAGATGGTTATGAGTCAATTATGGATTTGGAACAAAAAGAGATTTTGTAAATAATGAAGGTCGTATTGTATAAGTTTAACAACTAATGTAATCTAATATGCAATGGATGACAACTAAATGTGGAATAAAAATACAATGAGCTAAGCTAAAACTGAACTAAGATGTCACTAGTCTAAAACAGTGCTGAACTAACAAGCCATTATCAAACTTAAAACAAAATAACAGAGCATGAATTGAATGCAATTTGAATCCGGAGTACCCTAACTAAGTTATCATGCATTAATCTATGGGATTCTACAGCCTGTTTTGTCCATCATGAATGGTATTTTGGAAGAGCTTGCTAGAACAATATTGGCTGTACAATTCAATGCAAATGCAAACATAAAGATTGAAAGAAATTTAAAAACTAAGACATCACAGCTATCTCCTACCCATCATTATGATATTTTGGAAGAGCGTTTTAAGAGTAAGATCAGCTATGCTACTTAGTGCAAACAAACAACTGAAACATTCAGTATCACAGTCATGCCTTAGACATCATAAGGATTTTTTGGAAGAGTTTGCTTAGTATAAGTTCAACTGTGATAATGAACAAAAGAAATTACCAATAAATCCTACAACACTACAGCCATTTCCCATTCATTATCATGATCTTTTGGAAGAGTTTCTTAGAAGAAGTATAGCTATAGTGGCTAATGAAATTAACTATGAACTCAAACTTCAAAAATGTGAAAACGACTAAGATACTTATCTAGATTACGAAAGTAAAGTCGTGCAGGAGGCAGGGGCCCTCTACCACCAGACGGAATCTAACTCAAAATCAACTCAACGCGTTCAAAGAAATGTTGTCTTCTTCAATAAAGGAAAATAACTTGAAATAGAGTAGTCTCGGTCTTCAGAAATATAGCAGTCAATACATGAAATCTAAGCAAAATCTAGAGCTTGTCTCTCGGTTTCCCGAGTGCTTTTATAACAAATTTACATAACAGAACTTGCAACAAAACGAGGATCATTGTCTTTCCTTATCAAAATCGTACTAGGACTCTAAAGATGGCAGCGTAAAGGGAAAAAGGACATCTGGACTAGGACAGTCCTATTAAAACTCTGCCTCCTTGAATGAGTTCCCACGTACCAAAACCACGTCCAGAATCCAGTTCATTCTTCATGGTGAGCAACGAACAATGAGGACATAATGTGGAATATACCCATGTGTGGCTTTTCCTGAGAGGACACCTGGAACATGCTTGAACGTGAAGACAACTGCAGAATTTCCGGTTAGCTACAGAATGTCTGCATTCTGCAGCTAGTTCCGGTCAAAATGCATTACAATGACAAAATCACAAAACTTATCAAGTTAGCCATGTTAATCATTCTAAAAGTAATTTTAACTAATTTCATTGATCATTTGGGTCTGGGATAACAATGGACAAAGGAAAATGAGGTAAAGTAAGATGAAAGAAAGCACAATCTTGGGGCTCAACAATATGCATACATATATAACTGTCGTTAGAATAGGCATGTATCACAAAAAAATCATAAATACATAAAAATAAAAAAGAGTCTTACCCAGCTCCTTGTCCCAGTCATCCCCCTTCGGGAGTGGAAGATCTAGGTCTCCCGTGAAGTCGGTACCGACATAGGGCCAGTCCTCAAGGACGATCAGCTGTCGCCGTAGCCATAAAAAAAACTCGGGCCTCCAGGACATCTGCTGGCCCCCTGTTGATCTGGGCATGAGTGCTGCCCATCGAGCCATCCTCAACTCCCTCAATGATGGCTCGGCGACTATCGCCCCTTGGCCTTGGAAAATTGGTAATCGTTCAAGAATGAACGACACCAGGATGGAACCATACCCAAATTGTTTCAGTTTGACCTTATTGCACTTTGTCAACTGCCGTTTGACATTCGTTGTCATGGCAGTGGCCCAATCAAAATGTGTAGGGTTCATGTATTCAAATGCTAGTAGGAGCTGTGCCTTAGTTGCCTGATGTGGTGCTTACGACCCCGCAACCCGCATAATGGTGTGGAGCACTACTCAGAGTGCTAGATCGTGGACTGTGTGGATATCTACTTTCCCATTGCCTGATCCTGTATGTGTCCCTGGGAACACTCTCGCCATTACCATCTCCATTTTTTCACCAGAAGGTCTACTTCCTGTCATGATTAGCACTGGGCCTTTGCGGGATAATCCGGTTATGAAGTAAACATTGGAGACCTCAAGTTCCAATACTTGGTCTCGGAGCCTAAACACTTCTTCTTTCTCGTCCTAAATGCTAATCAAATATTGCAATAGCTCAGGTTGTGCTCTCAAACATGGTGTGAGGATGAACTTTTTGAGACCACAGTTTCGGAGGGCAGTCATGCAAGCTTTATTTTGCATGGCCATTTCATCCTTTTCGCCATGTTCCCTCTCCTTCCACTCAATCACCATTGTGGCTGAGTATTTGCACAAACATGGTCAAAAACACCTTATTAGATCTCTCCAACACTCAGAAATTCATCTGATTGGTTCACATTTTGATAAATCAAGGCAGAAATTTGAGTTGCGCCATTAGTGCAACCCCTTTGCAAAAAGGAGCCAATTGGCGTGGGTTCATACCCGATACCCGCACCAATTGGCTGAGTCCTAATTTTGCAAAGGGTTCCCCCAGGGATCAAAGACACAATGGAAATCTATAAAAAAATGAATCAAAACAAAGCTTAGGGGAGCGCCTCTTACTTGGAATGAACGAGAACCAGAATGATGTACTGGATTGATCACAATCGCTGCCGCAATTTTGCACAACAAAAGCTTACTGTTGCTCTCCAAAAGAGGTAAAAAGTAAAAGTGCATATGTTTTACTATTTTTGGCATATTTATAACTTTTCAAAGTCAAAATTAGGTTTTGAAAGTCATTTTTCCCAATATTTTGCTATATTTTGTCGAAAAATGGATTTTACGCTCACTTTCATGTGCAGCAATAGGTTTTTACGCAGCTTGGACGATGATACGAGTTGTATTTTATACTTTTTCGAACTTGGTAAAAACACGAAAAAGTCATTTCTAGAGTCATCTTTAAGCTCTTTTCTGACTCTCTAAACATGAAAATATTGCCGAGTCACTTGTCATTTTGATCTCGTTAAAGTGGATGCGAAACGACATCTACCTAGTATATGTTTACCCCTTTTTCGAGCTGGGATAGATTATTTACGAGAAAGGAATACCCTAGCCTATTGCGACTACGAGGCTTTCTCAGACACAGTTTTATACCTTTTCGAATCTGAGGAACTATCTACGAAAAGGGACCGTTGGAGTTTACTTTTCTGTTGTCTTTTCAAACTCTCTAAACATGAAAAGACGCCGAGTTCTTCCTTTTTCAGACTCGTTAAAACCTGATGACATCGGATTCCATCGTAATGATGATACTCGAGTTCCTCCTTCCTAGGGCTCATTAAATGTACTAGGTTGGATTTGTTCGAAGGACGAACTTATATCACAAGCATATGCTATCCCCTTCAATCTTGTTTTCAAAAATAATTGGGGTACTCATCAGAAATGGTGGGGGAACATGGAACTAGTATCGTCATCATGTCGATAGTATGTCGCTCTTGAACATGGCACTTGTCTGCATTCGTGTCGGGTTGGGGACATATCATATCGTTTTCCACTTGCCTCCATGGGTTTGGGTGATCCTTTTTGACCTATCATCTACTCTTTGCCTCGTCATCATGACCTCTAATCTTTTGATGTTAAATACTTCCAAATCCATTGTCGTGTCGTCGATATGCTCAAGAGAAGTTGACCTCTGCAGTTTCAACCTTCATCTAATTCTCATCTGATCCTAATTCACAAACATTATATTCCTCTGTCTCGCGTCAATGATGTGGGAAACACTATGGCCCACCTTCGATCAAGGTCACTTCCTGTCAACTTTAGTTCATTATCCAGAAAGCTTCTCTAGAGACTCCCTTCCGGTACCTTAGAGCTTGCATGCCTCAATGGCAGGTTCTTTGCATTCGACGCAAGGTTTTCATCATTGACCTTCGATCAGATGATTCTGCGGGTGTTCGATGCCAGCTTAATGTTCACATTTTGTGGATTGTACCTGTAGTAACTTGAGGGCCATTGTCATTATTGGTGGTTCCTCTCGCATCTGTTAACAGCTTTCATCATTGGCTGGTAATTAGACGATGTTTTTGCATGTTCGACTTCAGCTCACTTATTCAAATGCTAGAACTTGTACTTTGTTCAGGTTGAGATGGAGCGCAAGACCTTGGATTTTGTCTGTTAGAGTCCAGGCTGTAGATTTTGTGGATTATTATGATTGGTTACATGACTCATTTATTGGATGGTTGCGACCATACTTGAGTCTATTTATCGATCCTCACTGGGTGGCTGCGTCCATGCCTCAGATCTTGATTATTGTATACTCTATTATGGATGGTTGCGCCCATACCACATATATCATGTATTTGAGATATCAGTTGTACTTGTCTACGCAGGTTTTTTGACGGCAGTGTTTTCAATTGGACACGTTCTCGTAAAGCATTTCACCCCTCTCTCTCTCGGGCCTCATGCTTTAAGGGGAATTTGTTACACAGTAATTTGTCACCATTCCTGCAATCCCCCATCCCGCACATTGGAGGACCTATTCTATGACCTATGAGCAGTGATATGACCTGAAAAAAATTTCATGGCATCCCCCTTGACAAGGAAAATCATTTCCCTGAAGACAATTTCCTGTGAAAAGCCCTGAAAATAGACCTTTTGGCCTTGGCGCGACTGGCCAGTTCAGCCCTCGCGCTAATAGGGGAAATCCACCAAAGAGGGCGCGCAAACTGGCGCTTTGTCCCATTGTATTACTCGCGCCAGGCTTAATAAGGATTTTTTTTTTTAAATAAATGGCAGAAGTTTGATTCCAACCAACTCCTGAACGAGTCTCTAAAATGAGTTGGGAGGTTTGGCTCCGGATCTCCATGTAGGGGAAGTGGTTTTCCACCTATCATGGAAGCTTCCTTGAGGATAGGGCCAATCCCACCATTGTAGGGATCCCAACTCCCCTTACACCATCTATATAAGCTTTTCATTTTCCCTTTGCAAGCTAGCCTGAATAGAGTTGAATCAGTAGTAAGGAGATTATCGTCAGACAGCCGAAGAGAGAGAGCTTTGTCCCATTCCCGACGAGCTTCATTGAGATGTGCTCCGCTGTCGACCCGCCGAAGGAAGATCCAGCGTCAGAGATCAAGTTGTATCTTTCTTTCGTTGTGATTAATAATAAACGACTTTGATTATGGTTCCATTCATATGTTCATGTCTTATGTTATGAATTATATCTTCTCTGACTGATATATGGTTGCAAGTATTAGGTTTTACGTTGTGTGTTGTTTCTTTGTGTATGTGTAGGTGTTCGAACATCCTAAGTAGGAGAATTTTGATCTGCCAAAGCGAAGGACGAAAGCGCCATCTTCTTGGCAAGCAACAACAACGTGGGACTTAAGGTAGTCCTCTTGTCGCATCTTTGTCTTTTATAACTAGGAACATGTGTCTTAGCGTGACTCGGTTGTTGCTAGACCCGATCTGAGCTAGTAGGGATCGCCTCTGTCCGCAGAGGGGATTTACCTCTCCAACAACGAGGACAGCCAGAACAAGGCGAAGCTTTCGGATTTTCTATATCACTCGACAAAGAGTGGAGACGAGCTGACGAGCCTCAAGGACTATGTGACCCGGATGAAAGAGGGGCTGAAATACATCTATCGCATCATGGGTGAGAGGAAGAAGTATGTGGAGAACTCTTCGTTATTGGATAGACTGAAAAAGGAAAGGGTATGAATTCTTGTTCATGGTGGATGTCATCGATGAGTATGACATAGGGCAGCTTAAAGAGTACGACAGGAAGAAGTTGGTTTTTGCAACGAAATAAGTGTTGAAGCTAGAGGAAGCAGAGGAGGAGAAGAAGAAACAAGAGAAGAAATTTGCGTTTGAGAGCCTGTGCAAAGTGATCAAGGACATTTTCAGTGACAAGGTGGAGAAGTCGTGGTTTCAGATCGCATTGTGGAGTCTCTGTGCTGTTTGGTGACTGGAGAGTATGGATGGACGATGAACATCGAGAGAATAATGAAGGCCCAGGACCTCCATGAAAGCTCTATGTCGTCCTACATTTCCAGAAAGAAAATGATGGAAATCAACCTGAGAAATCCATCATGGAGGAACTGCGAAAGAGAGCCGAGATGGACAAGCATGAAAAATCGGTGAAGGATCTGAAATTGCCCTGCTCACCTCGGGGTTTAGATTGGAGGCGGAGTTTAGTTTGGAGGAGCCAAAGACATTCGTGGCCAGAATCCATATAATATTGAAGCTCGACCTCAACATCGAGGACAATGCCACCGATGAGCTGGACGCAGACATGCCTCCCCTAGAAGAGGACGCCTCTCTCCAGGAGGAGAGAAAGATGGAGGAGGTCGACTAAGTCTGCCATTGACTCGTCCAAGAAATAAGTCAAGTTTTCCAAGAGTGCTTTCTTTTCTTTTGGTCAAGATTGTTGGTCATGATCAATGCGTGTTACTGCGTATTTGTTGTGTTGTATACGAAGTCTTAGAATTTGTTATCTTCTTTCTCTCATGAATTAGAATTTGTTTTTTTATTTGAATTTGAAAGTGAAATTGGTGGAAGGAGTTTGTGAACCTTATGAATTAGAATTTCATGAATTATAATAATTTCTAGAAAGTCTAAGGTGGTTGCAGAAAACTATGGATTGTCCACAAGATACACTAAAATTTGATGGAGAAGAGTTTCTAAGTGTGTATGAGCTTGTTGGCCATCCAGATTATACCCACTTTGTTTGGCACACCATTATACATAGACACTTTCCAGTCTCAGGGAAAGCAGAAGTGCCTGGCATTAATGTTGATCACATAGAAATTTGTAGGGATGAAACAAGACACAGAAACGTTGTTGAAACCGCAGATCTATCCAGGAACCAGAAAGCTCTGATGAAAACACACAAGGTATAGGTTGACAAGAGTACTAAAGAATCTTATCTATCCTGGATTGGCAATGTCATAGGTGTTAAAGATGGAGACATAGAGGTAGCATGGGCAGACGAAACAATGTCAAATGTATGCCATTTTCTTGTTTCCTTATAGTGAAATATTACAAAGGAATGTATTTTTCATTGTACTGCTCAAGTACTATCCCTTCTATGAGGAAGATCTGCTTATTTTTCCTCCTCCTTTGGCTCTACTATTGAGCCATTCTATTTTTTACCTGGATATTTTCCTTACATATGGTTATTTCCAGAGGAAAAATGGTAGAGCTCTGGAACAAATATGAAACTACTTTTATAGTATGCTTTGGATCACTTTAATCAGAACGAAACAATACAGGTATATTTATCAGGGAGCATGTGTTTTTTATTCCATTTTGTGATTTTTTATTTGGGGGCATGGCTGAAACTTTTGAATATCTTTGTGCAACCTATCAATAAGGGGAAATGGATGAAGAAAATTCATCAAGAATGGATTCATCAAGGATGGAACAATTTTGAAAAACACTTACCAGGTAACTCCTAAGCCATGTGGTCCTTTTTTCATTGGTTTATTAAATGAGATCATGATATTTGAACATTCACTAATAGGGAAACGTTATTCTAGATAGTCATATTTCCTTCAATTTCACCTTTTTCTATTTTTGTCTTTTGCCTTTTCTGTTTTCAATATTGTTTTCTTGTTTTCTCTTGGGTAGCTGGAAGTTGCAAAGTAACAAATTTTGTGTACCACAGAAACAATTTTAATTTGTAACCCAATTTTTCATGAGAATACGATGGACTCATCTATGCTCGTAAAAAAGTAGAACAAATAAAATTATGGGCAGAGAGTATTTCAAGCCCTTTATTCCTCTACTTGTTAAAATAAAGGTTGTTCTAACTTCTAATATATGAACTCTGCATTGATTTGATAAATACATTTTTTGTTAGAATATATGAGGATAGGATGGATTTGTTGAGAGTTGTGATTGTTGTAGCAGACGGGACTCCATACTAAGATGGACTTTTCTTTTTTGATATTAATTTTCCATCTGACTATCTCGACGCACCACCAGTAAGCAATTAACCAGAACTGTTTAATTTGAAAGTGAAAATGAGATATCAAATTTTGTTTTGAACTCGATATGGAAGTCTCATTTATCTTTATGTTGGATTTTAATTTTGCAGTTATCTTAATACCATTCTGGTGGGTTACGGTTGAATCCAAATCTATATATGAATGACAAAGTCCATCTCAAGTCTTTTAAATACATGGACATGAAAAGGGAATGAAGTGTGGAAACCGTTGTCATCAAACATTTTCCAAGTGCTTGTTAGATGACAACGTTTTCCAAGTGCTCATTTCTATTCAAGGATTGGTACTAAATGATAATCCTTATTTTAATGAATCGAGATTTGAGAAACAGATTGGTTCAGTGGAAGGGGAGAAGAAATATTTAGCCTACAAAGAAAAATATTTTTCTCCTATCATGCAAGCCAATTTTGTACGCACTACGAAGGCCTCCAAAGGTAGAATTCTATGTTGCCATCAAATATTGGAGCAGAGTCTGAAAATTAGGGTACTAATTCTGTAGGCTTCAAGATTATACTACCTAAAATTGTTCCCAAACTTAACTTATTGGAGCGTTTAGTGAAATTGGAGTAGATTGCTAAGAATTTCAGGAGTCAATATTCAAAGAATCCAAGGGACTATCTAGCTCATACCATATGAATTAAAGTCACGTATTAATAATGAGCAAATTCCATGAAGGGTCTGATGTATTGGATTCTTACTTGGAAAATAAAAATGTGGTTATTTCTTCTTTCAAAGGCTTTATGTGGAATTTAAGAGCTCAGTAAAAGTTGTCATTGTATCCGTCAATCTATTGCAATGTTGTTACATTATGGAATATTGGATTCTTACTTGGTAAATATATTGCAATGTTATTGCAATGTTGTTACATTATGTAATATTGGATTGTTACTATGGTAAATACAAATCCTATTATTTATTTCAAAGGCTTTATATGGAAAAGTTGTCATTGCATCCGTCAATCTAATGCAATGTTTTTACATTATGGAATATATTTGTAAATTTACCATGTTAGTTGTCAATTTTATTCATATATATTTTTCAAAAGAATTCAAACTGTTAAATGTTTGTGATGCTAACTTAAACATTTTGAAAAGTTGGGTTTTCTATTTAACTAAAAAAAATTATAATTATTTGATAGGTTAGTATTTGAACACTACAATCAAACCACCATTATATAATATTTTTTTGTGTTATTTTTATGGTTAAATTATAAAAATTGCTCAAGAATTAAATTGTGGTCATTTAAAATATGTTGTTAAATATAGTAATGATAAATATTTTGAGAACTAAGAAAAGTATGCAATTAAAATAATAAAAAAAGTTTTTTTTTTTTTTTAATATACAAGCTTGAGACCTATAGAAAGGGGGCCTCATATATGGTATCAATGTGAGGTTCAAAATATTGAGCCTAAAGATCCACTTGTGCATGGGTCCACTAGCCCCAAAATTTCTTCCTACTTGCAACAAATGGGGATCAAATGAAAAACCTTAGCTGGAATGGAGACATTTCGAAAGTAGACCATAAAAAATATATGGAAAAAAAATCAAGAAAAAAATAAGAAATTAGTTTGCTGTGTATAAGAAAAAATTAAATGTTGTGCATGGGGCTTTACCCAACAAATTTTATAAAGTGATATATTCATGTCAACATATAATGACGAACCCACACCAATGCTCTTGAATCCATAATAGAAAATCTCTCTTTGAAAACTATTAATTCAGAAAAAAGTTTGTGTTGGAACATATCTCTTCTAATAATTTTAAAACATTGTGTACTATTTTTATTTTCAATGTGTGCTTCAAAATGAAAAACAATGCAAAACAATACAATACATGCATACAAATTCATCCATCATACAAATTTTCCAATTAAATAAGCCTATCGGTCTCTCTCTGCACCTTTTGGGGCAACTGCTAGTAAATATACTACAAAGGGGGGAAGTGTTGGGAAAAATACTGAGAGGGAGTGAATCGGTATTTGATCTTGTTGAAACTTTTACCTTTTCTTTCTTTTAAACCCATACGCTACTTTACTGAACACAACTCGCGTATACACGCAGATATCCTTAAGGAAACTCGCGTATGTCCAGAGATCTAATTATGCATTTATTTCTTAACTGAGATCATTGCATCATTCATTCATCAGATGTTTAGTAAATAGTAAAAAGGTGCAGTGAGAATAGAATAAATCATCACACATAAGCAACACACATGAACACCAGGATTTAAGGTGGAAACCCAATTCAGGAGAAAACCACCGCTGCCGTCGTCTCAGTCTTCAATATTTATTATATAAATAAAACTTCTTACAATCATGTACTGGCGCAGACTTATACCAGCACGTAGGCACCCACCTGCAGAAGGCTACAACCTTCTCTCGTTTACCAGCCTCTCCTAGAAGGGAGCTACAATCCCCTACTCTCGTTTACCAGCCTCTCCTGGAAGGGAGATACTACCCCCTGCTCTCGTTTACCAGCTACCACTAGAAGGGAGCTACTACCCCCCTACTGAAGGCTTCAATCCTCAGCACTACTGCCGACCACGTTTCATCAATTTTCAAACTGGAACAAACAGCTTCAACACAACCCTTCACTTATCAACAAACATAATTCGCCCAATGCTTCAAACTGAACAGTGAAACCACTGTAACTAGAATATCAGAGATAGCCCAGACTTCAGAATAGATATGCAGAAACACATTCAACCTTGAGAAATCATTAGTTCAGATACGATACGCGCTTTTATTTAATCAGACCCGCGTATACACGCGCTTTTCATGAAGCGAACCCGCGTATACATCTGTGCATTTTTCAGAAAACCCTAATTGCCCATACGCGCTTTTATTTAATCAGATCCACGTATAAATGCGCTTTTCATGAAACGAACCTGCGTATAGATCTATAAAAGATAAACTTTGTAGAACAGATCAGATCTATGAAATTACCCAGATTTTTCCAGATTTGCGCCAGGTCTTCATCACTTATTTTCAGATCATCCTAGAGATTCATCATTTCTAGATCTAGAGATCTTGAACCTTCATCATATTTATAGGTGCATCATAGATTCAGATCTATCAATTAAGAACAGAGTTCAACCATGCAGATATACTTCAGATTGAAGTATTCATTAAAGCCCAGACACTTGCTCACACCTTTGCACTATGATTTTCTTCTCCTTAAATAGATTTGGCCTTTATCAATACCATGAGTCAAAACCACTCAACCGTTGATGGTATTCCTGGACGGGATCAAATAGATAATCAAGTGCTTAATACTTTGGGCCAATACCATGGTAATGCCCCCTGGTTTTATAAAATTAGAGCGCAAATCGGCATACGCGACTTGGCACGTTCATTTCCGCGTACATACGCGACTTATCCTTAAAAAATCCGCGTATGCCTTGTGACATATCTTGTTCAACATTATTCTGGCACTTTCTGAATTCCTTTCTTCTTCTACTTCTGAACTGATCTGTAGATACATCAGATTTACATCATTTCCATCAAGGACAACTTCATCAAGCAGGTTCCATCAAAGTCAATACATTGTATCACATTGCCAATAATCTCCCCCTTAATTCATCAAGTATGTTTCCATCAAGTTCAATAGGTTTCCGTCAATAAAAACTTCATCAAATAGGTTGCCATCAACTTTATCAAGTATGTTGCCATCAAGGAAAACACTCTGCATCATATTGCCAACAATCTCCCCCTTTGGACTTGATGGCAACCATGATGGTGTTTGATCATTGCAACAGATAGATACATTGATTATAATCATTATGCAAGCACCTTGATACTCTCCCCCTATTCAAACATCATGATAAACAATTCAAACACCGTGATAAACACCATGACACCATGATACTACTCTACCCCTTTGACATCAAGGGAAAAGGGCGGATCAAAACCAAAACAAGGTTTTTCTTCTCATGTAGAAAGAAGAGCTCTGTAGATCTAATGTGCACTAAAGTTACCATGCTCCTCCTGAGTTCATGCTGAATCTTCAAACATATTTTTCAATGAAGTACATGACTCTATAACCAAGAACTCATACTTACATCAAAGAGCCAACCAAGTGGATTTACATATATGAATCATGTACCCAACCAAGTGGGTTTACACATTTTGACTCAACTACCCAACCAAGTGGGTTTACAAACTTGAACGAGCCCTTTACATGACTGAATATTACAATTTACATCATAGGTCATAGCCTTTTCATCAAATTACACATATGACTTTTTATAACCAATACCAAAAAGACCTCAAGAGAGATCATATTTCAGAATCATCATAATGCCAACAATGCATTACATTCAGCAAGGCTAATGCTCCCCCTGAAACTGTGCATCCAATGCATCCTTTCCATATGACCAAAACTCCTCCTTAGCTTGTGCAACCTGAACACTTTCAACAGCCAATCATCAAGGCATCTTCACCCAATATCAGAGAATGAAACAAAAATATAAGAGCTGAAACATCATCAGAGATACCACACAACATCAGAGATACCAAACAGCACTATAGCTGTGCTGAAGAATGCTCACCCCAAGTAAAATTTGTCAGCAACTAACCATATGCGGTTTTCTTTGTATAAACTCACGTATATACATGACTGTCTTTCAAGAAACTCGCGTATCCAATTTAATCTTCTGAATTTAAGCAGTTCTGATTTTTTGCATGGCAGAGACTACTCCCAGCTTCTGTCTGAGATATTCGAACGCTTCCCTGGGCAGAGGTTTGGTCAGTATATCAGCAACTTGTTCTTTGGAGGGAACATACTCCAACTTCACCTTTTGTTCAAGCACTTATTCACGTAAAAAGTGATACTTGATGGGAATGTGCTTGGTCTTGGAATGCATAACAAGATTCTTTGAGATGCTGATGGCACTTGTATTATCACACATGATGGAGATAGGAGGTGAAAATTTGATTTGAAAGTCTTGTAAGGTTTGCATCATCCAAAGAAGTTGAGTGCAACATGATGCGGCAACCACATATTCTGCTTCTGTTGTAGATAAGGCAATAGAGTTTTTCTTCTTGTTGAACCAAGAAACTAACCGGGGCCCCATAGAGAATGCACCACCACTAGTGCTTTTCCAATCATCAACATTTTCAGCCCAATCTGCATCAATGTAAGCATGAAGAGTAAGATCAACATTATTTGGATACCATAGTCCAAAGTCTTGAGTTCCTTGTAGATATTTGAATATTATTTTGACAGCCTGAAGGTAAGACTCTTTTGGATTAGCTTGGAATCGTCCAACAATCCCAACTGCATGCATAATGTCCAGTCTAGTCCTGGTGAGATAAAGTAGACTTCCTATCATAGATCTGTATTCTGGTTGATTCATCATGGGAGAATCATCATGAGAACTGAGATTACATCCGGTTATCATTGGTGTACTTACAGGTTTGCACTCTTCCATGCCATACTTCTTCAGAATTTGCTTAAGGTATTTTGCTTGTGATAAGAATATACCATCTGTAGTTTGATGCACTTGCAAGCCAAGAAAGAATGTTAGTTCCCAAAGTAAAGACATTTCAAATTCTTCTTTGCTGTGGCATGAAATTACGACTATTAGATTCTTGTTAACTTTAAAAATGAAGTATCATCAACATGCCAACCACAATCACATGTTTATCATTTCAATTTGTGTTATAGTGCCTGTCGCTGACTTATAAATCCTTGTTGATGAGATGTTTAATAGACGTAATACTCTGCCATGGGCTTGCTGTATCATAGAGTTTTGATCAGAGCAAGATTTCCATCATTTCCCAAAATGAATCCTTCTGGTTGTTCTATATAAACTTCTTCTTCTAGATCACCATTGAGAAATGCAGATTTAACATCCATTTGATAATCTTTGATTTGTTGAAAACTTGAAAAAGCAAGAAACATTCTTATGGCTTCAAGTCTAGCTACAGGAGAAAAAGTTTCTTCAAAGTCTATACCTTCTTGTTGAGTATACCCCTTGCAAAAAAGTCTAGATTTGTTTCTTACAACATCCCCATTCTCATTTAAATTATTTTTGAATATCCATTTAGTTCCAATGACATTTTTGTTATGAGGTCTTGGTACTAATTCCCAAGTGTGATTCTTTCAATTTGATCAAGCTCTTCATTCATGGCTTGAACCCTGTTGGGGTTCCCATGTTTTGGCCAGATTGGCAAGACCAAAAGATGAGACAACATCAGAACCAATTTGGGGCCCTAGGATCTAGCCCTCCTGGACCCGGAGAGAGATCTCTCCAAATAGAGCAAAGAATGATGTATCCTTGAAGCTCAGAATAAGATGTTAGGCTAGTTATGAAGCACAAAGAAGGGTTTTAAATGATTTGGTTGAAGGGCTGCTGGGTTGAGTCATGAAATCATAGACTGAGAAAGACATGAGAAAGAAGGAACAAAGCAGCAGGATGTTTCAGCAGAGATGATAGGCCAAGACAGTGCCATCCATTGGGCTATGGAGTCATGAGAGGAAATTACTTGCATCCACTAGCCAAGGCTTCCAAAGGGCAAGTCATCTATACTAAAGGATATTTTTAGATAGATGATGGGGTGGAACATTAAGGAGAGAAGTGGGAGAAGGAAAGACAGCCAATTTTCTGTCTATAGATCAGGTCAGAGGTCATTTAACACCAGACCTGCTTGGACATACTCAAAGGCAGCTCTCAAAGGTGGACAAAGGGGCAGCTTATAGATCAGACCAGAGGTCATTTAACTCCAGGTCTGCTTTAGCAACTCCAAGGAAAAACAAAGATAAGATTACAAAGAAACATCTAAGAGGCAAACCCCCAAGTTCATACATCAGCCAGCAGGCAATAACATCCGCTGCACTGGTCAAACCCCACGAATTTTACTCTTAGATACACACAAAGAAGAAAACATAAAGGTAGGGAGAGCAGACAGCATAGGGAACCTAACAAGGGTGAATCCTATACCATTATTCTGATGCCTACCAGAAGAACGTGAAACAGCATGTAAATGAAATGAACAGAGTTAAGAAAAACATCACCAATAGTAATAGACCAGGATCCTGTGAAATGTGCTTTGATTAACAAATGAAAAACCAGTCATGTACAATATGGCTCAGTGGCTGTTACAGCCCAGACTTTCTCCTCCCAGCCTATTACATACAAACTACTCTGTGACTTCCTCCCACGACTGTTCTAACAGTCAAGAATGAATCCCTCTAACAGCAATATGCCCAGCAAGGCAACAACAACAACCTTTTCAATTCGTTCTCAGGGATTACATATAGGAGCAGAGGAAGAAGTGGAGGTAGATAAGAAAATAAATGAGTCTCATTAAGACAGTAGGGCGGAAACGTTCACGCCCATACCACTTAATGCTATAAATACGTATTTGTATGTACTACGTAGGCGTTTGGGCTCTCGTTTGGAAATTGACCTACGTTGTTTATTCGGGTCTTCTGGACTTGGAACTACGTGCGCCATACGAAATAAACGAGCGAGTGGAAGATGCGCCGGTTCTCCATTACCTCATCCAACACGGCTCGAGACGAGTCTTTAATGAAGCACTGTCAGTGTATTTCAGTACTTATGGGCTCGGGGAGGTATGGAGACCTCTGGCAAAGGAAAGGTGTAGTACGGAAAGAGAGTACTGTATTAAAACGACGATGATGCTTAATTGCGCTCTTAGTCTTAGGCCCGAGCTTCAATCAACTGAGCAGAGTTCAGGTTTGGGTTATGTCAACAGCGTGGTCTTCAACACAAAGGAGCAACCAGTGATACGTGGCAATCACGGGAAAACCTCATAAGCCTACGCAATGAAATAAAATTATCACAGAGCCCGGGCAGTGGTGGCGGAGGAAATGCAGGGAAGGCGGAGGAACGGTGGCAGAATAGTGGAGAATCAATGGAGACAGCAGAGAGGAGCGGAGAAATGAACGCACAGAGTGAAAAAACCAAAGTTTAGCGTTCGGGCGAATTACACAGGAAAACACGAAAAAACAATGAACAGATGAATGGAGTGGGACCCAGCGGAGGCGGAGGGCGAATGAACTCAAACCGTCAGATCTGGGAGGAACGGATCGCTAGGATGCAATCGGAGGATGGAAAGAGGGACTTGCGATTGCGATCGGGGAGGGGAAGCGATTGAGCGCTGACCGTCGATCTGACGGGGAGATCAACGGTGGAGAGCACAATCGGAGGGGATCAGCGATTGGCGGAGGACCGTCAGATCAGCATGAAAGTGGACGGCGGAGATCTAATCGCTCAATCGCAATCAGGGGTTACATGAAATGGTTTGCGATTGTGATCGGAGGGGAACTTGCGATTGAGCGCTGACCGTCAGATCGCGGGAAGGAATGGACGGCTGCGATGCAATCGGGAGGCAAACAGAAGGTCTTGCGATTGCGATCGGATGGATGGTGCGATTGAGCGCAGACCGTAGATCTGGGCGAAAGTAGACGGTGGAGATTAAATCGGAAGGGCAGTGCGATCGGGGAATCGGGGGTTGCGATGGCCGTCGGATCTAAGCGAGGATGGACGGCGGAGATTTAATCGCTCAATCGCAATCGGGGGTAACGCGAAATGGTTTGCGATTGCGATCGGAGGGGAACTTGCGATTGAGCGTTGACCGTCAGATCGCGGGAAGGAATGGACGGCTACGATTAAATCGGGAGGCATGTGGAAAGACTTGCGATCAGCGATCGGAGGAACAGAGCGATTGAGCGTTGGCCGTTGATCTTGGGAAGAATGGACGGTCGGGATGCAATCGGAGGATGGGAAGAGGGGCATGCGATTAATCGGATGGTACGATGTGAATGTTGCGATTGCGATCGGGTGGGGGGCTGCGATTAGCGCTCCGCCGTCAGATCTTGTGATAGATCGACGACCCACAACTCATCGCGGGACTTATGTGTTTAAACAAATCGCATCGGGGTTTTTGCGTTTACAAAGGAATTTGCACCTGCTTGGCCTTCCGATTGCGATTGGCGCTCGGGACTTAAGCGCTTGGTCCCAGCGCCGGGTCATATGTGGGGAAGTGGTTTGAAAGGGGCCTGCAGCAAAGGAGCTAAGCCCTATAATAAGATCGGAATATGGGTTTTGGCCCCTTTTTAATGGGTTTTAAAGGTGAAGGAGGGGAACGATAGAGGGATAAAGAGGAGAAAAGGCCAACAAAGGGTAAGAGGGGGAAATTAAAGGGGATTTTGAGGGGAATTTGAGGGGTAAGAAAGGAAATAGATGGGGAGACAAGGGGGGATAAGAAGAGGCTAAACAAGGGTAAAATAAAGGGGAAAGGAGGCCTTTGGGCATTTCTTCACATAGCAGAGAGGCCTTAAAGGGGAACCAGCAGAGGGGAATTCATCTCGAAGGATAAAAGGCACAAAGAGGCTTCAAGGAGACTGTATTTTCAGAGGAAATGCATTCCTTGAAGACTCAAAAACAATTTAGCCCCCTATTTGCTTGTCAAAAATTTCATAGGGGGGCTAACAAACCCAACATTCATCTTTGCTAGCTTAATTGACATTGTGTGGTTCAATAGTGGATAGAAATGCCAAATAGCTAGAAGATCCCACAAGAGTCCTTCTTGTTTGTACACCTGATCCCTTATCTCCCAAAATTTGAGATTCTGGATGATTCTTTTGAACATATCTGGATGGAGCTTTTTCAGATAAATCATCTTCAGGTTCTTCATTGGGGTTCACTATCTATATCATTGCTATTTGATGTAAAAGGACATAAGTCACCATCGTCTTCATTTGTTGTTTGTTTTTCTTCTTTTGGGGCTGCAGGAGACTCATCAATAACAACATCAATACATTCAACAATCTTCCGAAGTCTTTTATTGTAACATTTATAAGCTCTACTCGTAGAGGAGTAACCAAGAAGTATTCCTTCATCTGCTCTAGGTTCAAACTTGCCAAGTTTTTCATCATTATTTTTGATAAAGCATTTACTTCCAAAAACTCTAAAATGCTTCACAGAGGGCGAATTACCATACCAGAGTTCATATGGAGTTTTGTCACTATTTACACGAACATGTACCTTGTTGAGAATGTTTACCGCTGTATGTGCTGCTTCTCCCCAAAATGTGTCGAGTGTTCCAGAATCATCAAGCATAGCTCTAGCCATTTGTTGAACTGTTCTATTCATTCTTTCTGCTACGCCATTTTTGTGGAGTGCCAGCTACAGAGAACTGTATTTTTATGCCATGTTGTTCATAAAATTCATGGAATTCATCTGAATTATATTCTCCTCCTCGATCAGATCTAAGACATTTGAGTTTTAGATCTAATTCATTTTCAACCAGAGCCTTGAAGATCTGAAATTTCTCAAATGCTTCATCTTTGTGTTTAAGCAACCCAATCCAACACATTCTAGAGAAATAATCAATAAATAAGATGTAGTATTGTTCACCACGAGGTGAATTTTTCTTCATAGGTCCACATATGTCAGTATGAATGAGTTCAAGAGGCCTACTTGATGATCCTTCCTTGGCATTAAATTGCACTCTGGTCTGCTTGCCGAATTGGCAAGATTTGCATATGATACTTTCAGGTAGAGTAATATTGGGAAGACCACGAACAACATTAAGTCTGCTTGATTTGTTGATTTGAGAGAAGCTTAGATGCCCCAACCTTCTATGCCATAGCCAGTTTTCTGAAGACTTACTCAAGTAGCATTGTTCTTTGCAGTTCTTCAATACATACAGGTTGCTTGGAGTTCTTTTTCCTTTTATAATTGTTTTACATGTATCAAGATCACGAACCACACATTCTTTTGAACTAAAGACAACTTCAGTTCCTTGATCACACATTTGACTTACACTTAACAGGTTATTCCTTAAACCATCCACATACATGACATCATTAGCCTTCACCTTTTCTTTTAGAAACACAGACCCTTTTCCTTTAATTACAGTAGGAGTATCATTTCCAAATGTAACTTTCTTTTCCTTTTCTAGAGCACTATATGCAAGAAGTTTGTTTTTTTCACCTGTCATGTGTCTTGAGCATCCACTATCAATGTACCATTGATTTTCTTCACCTTCTGCAAATAACGCTATGCCACAATTTTCAACCTATAATTCCTTATTTTTCCATACTTTGGAACTTGAAGGAAAATGCTCTTTTAGCTGAACTTTGCTCCTGCATTCAGATTCTTCATGCCTAAATTTATTGCAATAAGCACATTCAACTTCATTTAGAAGAGGAGAAAATTTGTTATAGGTATTCTTCTCAAATTCAATCCTTTTCTTTCTTGCTTCTCTAGTCATGATGGTTTTATATGCAACACATTGAACAGCTTTATGACCAAAATTGTGACATGAGAAACATTGTCCATTGAAGAAGAAATTTATGCGATCATGAAATCTTCTACTTGGATTTACCTGTTGATTGGTGTTTCTTTGAGAGATATTCCTGTTAGTGTTCTTTGAATTGAGATGATCATGCTTTACCTGTAATGATTCTTTATTCCCTTGCTGAGTGGCAGAATTTTGTAAACCAGATGTAGTTGATTTTAGATATTTTGGTGCTGAAGCTTGAGAAGATTCTCCGGTATATCCAAGACCTACCTTTATAAGAGGAGAAAGTTGTACCTTGATAATCTCATCTAAGGTTTCAGATCCTTTAGCAAATCTAAGATTCATCTTTACTTTCTCAAAATCTTTTCTTAGACTTACCACTTCACATTCTAATTTCTCAATGTGTTTCTTTGCTTCTTCAACCTGCTTTTCCAGAGTCTCTATGGTTATTTTCCTTTCTTCTAAGAGTATTTTACTTTCTTCTAAGTGTATTTTGAGTTGATTGTTTTCTTCAAGAAAATTATTGACCTCTAGAGCATCCACAAAACTATCCTTTTCTTCTCTATATTCAAATGCCATGAGAAGTCTAAGATCTTGTTCACATTCTTTCTCACTATCAGATAACCCATCACTGTCTTCATGAGTATAGTAACTTTTTCTAGTGTTAAACCGATTCTTATTCCTTCTTGCTACTTCCTTCCCTTTTGCAGGTGTTTCTTTTTTAGGACACTTAGCAGCATAATGACCAACTCTTCCACACTCAAAACATTTGAAAGGAAGCTTACCTCTGAACCGTCCTGTACCAAGTTGGAGTTTCTTTACAAAATTTGCCTCGTCTTCTTCTGAGATATATCCTGATCCTTCTGCTTCTTGTACTTCTTTCCCTTTTGTAGAAGCTCTGAAGACGGCCTCTTTGACTTCAGATGGTCCTCATCTTCTCATTTCATATGCGGTTAGTATGCCATGAAGTTGTACCACAGTAAGATTTTGAAGATCCTGTTTTTCTTTAAGAGCAGAAACTTTTGACTCAAATTTTGTTGTTAGCGATCTTAAAATTTTCTCAACCAAAGTAGATTCGGTTATTGTTTCTCCCAGATTTCTCATACGATTTAAAAAATCATCAACACGTAGAAATAAACTGGCAATATTCTCATCATTATGCATTCTTAAATTTTCATATTCAATTCTGAGAGTTTGAAGTTTTGCACTTTTTACCTTTGCATCACCTTCATAACTTAGAATTATTTTGTCCCATATCTCCTTTGTTGTATTCAGCTGCATAAATTTGACAAATTCAGAATTAGTTAGACTTCCTGTTAGAGCATTGACTTCCTTTGCATTTGTTTCATAATTCTTCTTTTCAGTCGGATCTGTTGGTACTACAGCTGGATATTGATATCCTCGTTCAACAATGGCCCATACATTTGCTCCCATAGACTGAAGATAGGATCTCATAATTATTTTCCAGAAGATTAAATTGCTTCCATTAAAGAGCGGAGGCTTGATAGATGATGTTCCATCTTGATTGCT
Organism: Pinus albicaulis; assembly: GCA_034641835.2. Taxonomy (NCBI): domain Eukaryota; kingdom Viridiplantae; phylum Streptophyta; class Pinopsida; order Pinales; family Pinaceae; genus Pinus; species Pinus albicaulis. The sequence continues at coordinate 1,415,788,808 of CM076581.1, forward strand.
CATCTTACTTGATCTTCCTTCTAGCGGCTAAGCTTTTTGAGAAGGACCTACTCTAATACCAATTGTTGGGAAAAATACTGAGAGGGGGGGGGGGGGGGGGGTGAAACAGTATTTAGTGCTGTCTGAAATTTTTTTAACTTTTTTCTTGCTTTAAACCCATACGCTACCTTAATGAACACAACTCACGTATACACGCGGATATCCTTAAGTAAACACACGTATGCTCAGAGATCTAATTAAGCATTTAATTCTTAACTTAGATCATTGCATCATTCATTCATCAGATGTTTAGTAAGCAGTAAACAGGTGCAGTAAGAATATAATAAATCACCACACATAAGAAACACACATGAACACCAGGATTTAAGGTGGAAACCCAATTTGAGAGAAAACCACCGCTGCCGTCGTCTCAGTCTTCAATATTTATTATATAAAGAAAACTTCTTACAATCATGTACTGGCGCAGACTCATACCAGCACGTAGGCACCCACCTGTAGAAGGCTACAACCTTCTCTTGTTTACCAGCCTCTCCTGGAAGAGAGCTACAACCCCCTGCTCTTGTTTACCAGCCTCTCCTGGAAGGGAGCTAATACCCCCTGCTCTCGTTTACCAGCTACCACTGGAAGGGAGCTACTAACCCCTTACTGAAGGCTTCAACCCTCAGCACTACTACCAACCACGTTTCATCAATTTTCAAACTGGATCAAATAGCTTCAACACAACCCTTCACTTATCAAGAAATATACTTCGCCCAATGCTTCAAACAGAACAATGAAACCACTGTAACTAGAATATCAGAGATAACCCAGACTTCAGAATAGATATGGAGAAACACATTCAACCTTGAGCAATAATTAGTTCAGATACCATACGTACTTTTATTTAATCAGACCCGCGTATACACGTGCTTTTCATGAAACAAATCCGCGTATACATCTGTGCATTTTTCAGAAAACCCTAACTTCCCATACGCGCTTTTATTGAATCAGATCCGCGTATACACACACTTTTCATGAAACGAACCTACGTATAGATCTATAAAAGATAAACTTTGCAGAAATGATCAGATCTATGAACTTACCTAGATTTATTCAATTTCTACATCAGATTTGTGCCAGGTCTTCATTAGTTCTTTTCAGATCATCCTAGAGATTCATCATTTCTAGATCTAGAGATCTTGAACCTTCATCATATTCATAGGTGCATCATAGATTCAGATCTATCAATTAAGAACAGAGTTCAACCATGCAGATATAATTCAGAGTGAAGTATTCATTAATGCCCAGACACTTGCACACCTCATTGCACTATGATTTTCTTCTCCTTAAATAGATTTGGCCTTTATCAATACCATGAGTCAAAACCACTCAACCACTGATGGTATTCCTGGATGGGATCAAATAGATAATCAAGCACTCAATACTTTGGGCCAATACCATGGTAATGCCCCCTGGTTTTATAAAAATAGAGCGCAAATTGACATACGCGACTTGGCACGTTCATTTCCACGTACATACGTGACTTCTCCTTAATAAAACCGCGTATGCCTTGTGACATACCTTGTTCAACATTATTCTGGCACTTTCTGAATTTCTTTATTCTGCTACTTCTGAACGGACCTGTAGATACATCAGATTTACATCATTTCAATCAAGGACAACTTCATCAAGTAGGTTCCATCAAAGTCAATACATTGTATCACATTGCCAACAATATCCCTTTTAACTCATCAAGTAGGTTTCCATCAAGTTCAATAGGTTTCCATCAAGAAAAACTTCATCAAATAGGTTTCCATCAACTTTATCAAGTAGTTTTCCATCAAGGACAACAATCTGCATCATCTTGCCAACAAAGTGTGGTTTAGAATTAGTTTCGTGTCTTCCATTTCTTTTCAGCAATATAGTATAGTTTCTTTCTTGTCATTTCCTTTAAACAAATTAATTTAGTTTCTTTCTGTCATTTCCTTTCTACATATTAAATTAGTTTCATTTCAGTCATTTCCATTTAGCAAATTAATTTAGTTTCTTTATGTAATTTCCTTTATGCATATTAAATTAGTTTCATTTCACTCATTTCCTTTCTGCAGAGTCAGTTTCCTTTCTGTCATTTCATTTTTGTAATTTACTTCTTATTCTTCATCATAATTTAAGAGATAGAAACCTTTCATAAAGAAGATGAGGATGACATGAACATAGTGCATATGTTTTGTATATATCACTACCACCTCCAATTTTGTACAAACCCTGGGTTGATAAAGTAAAGTAGGGCAGCCCCTGGGAGTTGCATCACTCTTGGTCCAATACCAGGGCTCACCAATTTTTGGTGTCATTTCCGAGGAGGTGTCTAGTATATGCTTTGATTTTGTTTTCAACATTATTTTCTCCTTTCCTTTATTTTCATGTTATTTCAAAAATATTGAAAAAAATAAAAAAAAATATTTGATTTTCATGCCTCATAGGACTAGGAATAATCAAAGACAAACCTTACCTAAAACCCCCACATCTCCTCCTGGCCACCCTTCACTCTTCTTCAATGGTAGTGAGAGTGAAGAAGAAGACCTTGTTTCAACTGAGGGAACTGCTTCACCTATCTTAAGCATGGCTAGGATCCAGAGAGCCTTTCCCATAAGAGAGGTAGATGGGGAAACTAAGAAGAAGAACATTAGCCCCTCAACTCTTCCACACTTCCATGGAATTACCTCTAAGGATTCTGACACATTCATGTTTGAATTTTTTGTTGTCTGTAGGACTTATGACTACACCTTTGATGATCGGAAGTTGAAGCTATTCTCATCCACCCTTAAGGATGTAGAATTTTGTTGGTTCATGGGTTTGCCTAGAGATAGAATCACTGCCTAGGCACAGATAGAAGAGACCTTCAACAACAAATACAAAGACTACCGTAGGTCCAAGGAAACTAAGGATGATAACTTTAGGATGACTCTAGGGCCGGATGAATCCTTAGATGACTATGAAGAGAGGTTTCAATTAAACTGTAAGAGAGCTAACTGTACTCTTGATCCTGACTCAGTTATACTTGTAATTCTTTTAGGGATCAGTGAAGAGATGATAGAAACCTTGAATATTCTATCAGGAGGAGATATCTACCAAAAACCCTATGAAGAAATCAAAACCATCTTCTGGAACCATTCGAGGGAATTTAGGAAGAAGGGAAAAGCTAGCCAAATTACATCCAATACCCCTTCCTCTTCCACATTCATAAAACATGAGATTGGAAACCTGCTAGAGGACTTCAAGAGTGACATGTTGCACACATTTGATTTTCAAATGGGCACAATGCAGGTCAAAATGAAACAAGAGGAAGCAGAGAGAGCCCTAGACATATTTTGTCCTCAATGTACCAGGAAGCACCCAAGAAATGAATGTCCACTGAATGTCATAGAGGTTTTCTTAGTCTGTGAGGAGAATCATGCCATAGAAAAGTGTCCCTCCTTACTTAGACTTAAGGTTGTATATCAAGGTGGGGAAGCAATGCTAGAGAAACTCATTTTCATCAACCAGAGAAGGCCTCAAGGCCCTCGTCCATACCAACAAGGTAGGCAAGGTGCACCTTACTCTTACTATCACAATAATCAGAGTGCACCCATTCAACCTTCGTACACCCGCACTCCTCCATCCTGGTATACACCTCCTATTTCACCTTACAATCCTTCATATTATCCTCAGCTAGTAAACCAACCATTCCAGCAGTATGTTCCACAACAACCTCGGTGGAACAATCTATCCCAATGGTGGAGGCCTCAACAAAATCAATCACCTGCTCTAATGCCTCCACCCCAGAATCAACCTCAAATTACTCATGTTTCTCCACCTAGGCTACCTATACTTGCATAACCCAATCCGAACCTGAACAAAAGACAGACACAACATGCTCCCAATGGAGAAAAATCCTATCCAGCTTATGTTCTCGAGATACATGAGGTTAACCTCAGGTCGAGAAGAGTAATCCCAGAAAACCATCCTCCATATCCACCTGTAGAGGTTGAGGAGGGAAAGGAAGAAGGTAACACTCATATCCAACAACCTCCTTTTCTTGAGCGCTTGATCCACCCTAGTCATCACACCCTTGAGGAGACTGAACTCTTGGGAGAATTGGAAAATTTGTGTTTAAATATACCACTTCTCTAGGCCATTAAGGATGTACCTATCTACAATAGGCTCATCAAAGAAAAGTGCTTCAAGAAACCTTGGAGAAGGAAGATAGATACCCCCACCTTCAATGTGGTAGGAGAACTGTCTGACCTAATGCTGGGAAGGGTGATATTTCCAAAGTACCTAGATCCTAGTAGTCCAGTTGTTTATGTGCATGTAAATGGTGTCATAGTCCCCAACACTCTGATTGATCTAAGGGTTTCCATAAATTTCATGACCAAGGAAATTATGTTTAAACTTAATATCCAAGGGAATTTGACAAAAACCACAACAATTCTGCAACTTGCAGATCGATCCACAGTAACACCAGAAGAAATTGTTGAGGATGTTATGGTTACCATTGAATCTTGGTAGTATCCTATAGATTTCCTGGTCCTGCAACCAAAAACCAAGTTCAATGGTTATTCCCTCATCTTAGGAATACCTTAGTTAGCCACTGCAGATGCTTATATTAGTTGTCGGGCTAGAAACATGACTATAAAAAATGGGCCTTTGTCTAAACATCTAGTGTTATATCCTCTAGCCCAGCCTTCCATTGATCATGATCTCCCTATATGGTTGGAGGATGAATATGATGAGTTATATAACACTTCCCCTATGTGTACCATAGATTTATTCTTAGAGGGGGGCAGCTTGATGAAGATGAACTCATCGACCATTCCATTCAAAACCAGTCCTCCACTATCATTCCTCTTGAAACCTTAGTTAAAGAGTCTGAAATAAAATCCTGGATGGAAGTGAACTCAGTTGAGTCAACCTCTAAATCCACCAAGGCTATTAAGTTTGGCCCATCCAGATCTCTTAAAATCAACCCAAACCTCTCAAAAAAATAAGAGAAGCAGTTGTGCCATCTTTTGAAAGATAATCTAGAGCCATTTTCTTTGGATTACAAAGACATGAAAAGCGTGCATATTTTAGTGTGCAAACATAATATTTAAATCAAAGAAGGATGCAAACCCATGAGACAACCCCAAAGAAGGATGAACCTGGCTCTGAAGGACATACTCAAAGAAGAGCTG